>OX359250.1:5435909-5463528 GCA_947179485.1 Allacma fusca
ATCTCTATCCATGTTGGTCAAGCTGGAGTCCAGATTGGAAATGCTTGCTGGGAGTTGTATTGCTTGGAGCATGGGATCCAGCCTGATGGACAAATGCCGTCGGACAAGACCTGTGGTGGTGGGGATGACTCCTTCAACACATTTTTCAGCGAGACCGGAGCCGGGAAGCATGTTCCACGAGCCGTGATGGTTGACTTAGAACCCACTGTAATTGGTGAGTGAGTGGTTATTGGGAAGAAAGTTTGAATGGACAAAAAAGTAGAATGTGACTGGAGAAGATGTAGATTTTTGTTATTATGGGAAACATTTTTGGAGTTGAAATAGTAAAGAACGAGATTTGTGAAAGTTGAGGATTGATTTGCAGACGAAGTACGAACCGGGACATATCGTCAGCTCTTCCATCCCGAGCAACTGATTACTGGGAAGGAAGAT
Source organism: Allacma fusca (assembly GCA_947179485.1). NCBI lineage: Eukaryota > Metazoa > Arthropoda > Collembola > Symphypleona > Sminthuridae > Allacma > Allacma fusca. Next base: position 5,436,342 of record OX359250.1, read on the forward strand.
GCGGCTAATAATTACGCCCGAGGTCATTACACGATTGGGAAGGAGATTGTGGATTTGGTGTTGGACCGGATCCGGAAGTTGGCTGACCAGTGCACAGGTCTGCAGGGGTTCTTGATCTTCCATTCGTTCGGAGGTGGGACTGGTTCGGGCTTCACATCCCTGTTGATGGAGCGTCTGTCCGTTGACTACGGGAAGAAGTCAAAACTAGAGTTCGCCGTGTACCCGGCCCCGCAAGTGTCGACGGCTGTGGTGGAGCCTTACAATGCAATTTTGACAACACACACCACCCTGGAACACTCGGACTGTGCCTTCATGGTGGACAATGAAGCCATCTACGATATTTGTCGTCGGAACTTGGACATAGAGAGACCCACCTACACTAATTTGAACCGACTCATTGGGCAAATCGTGTCCTCCATCACAGCTTCCCTTCGTTTCGACGGAGCTCTGAACGTGGATCTGACAGAGTTCCAGACGAACTTGGTGCCTTACCCCCGAATCCATTTCCCTCTGGCAACTTACGCACCCGTGATCAGCGCCGAGAAGGCATACCATGAGCAACTGTCCGTAGCTGAGATCACGAATGCCTGCTTCGAGCCCGCAAATCAAATGGTAAAGTGTGATCCTCGTCATGGGAAGTACATGGCATGTTGTATGTTGTACCGGGGAGATGTCGTGCCCAAGGATGTGAATGCATCCATTGCCACCATCAAGACCAAGAGGTTTGGGGTGTTTCATTGCCAATGAATGTAATATGTCTAATGAAACTAGGCTATAACTAACATGGATTTGTGTTTACTCTAGAACCATCTGTTTTGTGGACTGGTGTCCTACGGGATTTAAAGTCGGTATCAACTACCAACCCCCGACAGTGGTTCCAGGAGGAGATTTGGCCAAAGTACAGCGTGCTGTGTGCATGTTATCAAATACTACTGCCATTGCTGAGGCCTGGGCTCGCCTAGATCACAAATTTGATCTCATGTGAGCTTGAAGATAAGGAGTCAGTGCAATGTACCAGTTATTCACCGGTCTTGATGAGAATATCTGCACATGCCCTATATGAGTAGATAGATGAAGGATCTTAAAGGTTTTTTCCTTCTGTAGTAAAGAAAGACCTCTCAGAAATCCGAAACGGGAAGTGTCCGACCAAAAATGTTTTTATGATCCTTACTCTACTCCTTACAATGATTCTGTATCTGTATGCCAATATTATCAACTTGTGTGAATAGCTGGGCACACATCACTCACCCCGAAAATAATTGAAACCTTAGTCATGTAGTTCAATGATTTGATTTCCTCTTTATTTTTTTCAATGCTAAATCGTTTTATCCATGTTAGGTATGCCAAGCGAGCTTTCGTCCATTGGTATGTCGGTGAGGGTATGGAGGAAGGCGAGTTTAGTGAGGCTCGGGAAGATTTAGCAGCCCTTGAGAAAGATTATGAAGAAGTCGGCATGGACTCTCACGGCGGAGAGGGCGAAGGTGGTGAGGAATATTAATGAAGGCGTAACAAAATTTTTAAGACGAAATTCTCAGTGAAAATAAGCCGTGTAACGATGGATACAAAAAAAAACAAAAAGACTAACAAATACAAATAACATTTGACGCTAATCAAGGAATTTCTTGTTATTACTTTTTTCACATGTCATTATCTAGGATATTTATTGTCATGTATAGCTTTGAGTGAACTTCGAAAATTCCCCCTAGAGTTGAAGTAGCAAGTAGGTGTACGTCTGACATGGTTGAGCATTAGGGAAAGTCATCCAATGAGTAAGTGACACACATTTTTCCGACGCTGCTGCCTCATACGAGAACACAGCCCTATGCTGCCGTTCCACAACTGCATGACATGACATCCAAAATCCAACTCGCAACAAGTGTTATGTGTTATCAATATTGCTCTGCTCTTCTCGGGCCTCTCTCTCTCTCTCTCTCTCTCTCTCCCTTACTTCTGCACCATTTTGTAGTTGACTGAATAACAGAATGAATAAGTTATAGTCTCATTATACAAACTCCAATGATTTACATAGAAACAGGACCATTATAAAATTCCAATAGTCTGAACAAAAATTATTTTTCATACATTATCACACACTATCTCGAAACCTTCGAGTCAAGGCACAAGGAATATAGAGATACTCGTATCATCACATGTACCTATAACATTCATTCATTTAGAGAGAGAGAGAGAGAGAGAGAGAGAGAAAAAAACTATCTACCGCATACAGTATGCATCACAGATCTCTCGACCTAACAGCCTGAGACAGAAATCATTTAGTTATACATTTCAATAATTGGGCTCGAGCTTTTCCAATCCCAACAACTGAAACCAGGCATGTGTCACTGTATTATTCCCCCTTCCAAAGCCCACATCACACCCGATCTTACCCTTAAAACCCTCGATAACTCTTCACCATGCACATTAAAAATAACATGGGTTGATTTGCTGTTGTAGAAAATTATTATTGGATTTATTTAAATACATCAACTCATGCATTGCACAAATAAATGAAACTTCAAACCATTCATTGTCAGTTATGGCTACAAAAAAATAAATGTGATTTATAGAAGTGAGTACATATTCCCGTATAAGTACTTACCTACTAGGGGGAGAGAACGTATAGATATGTAAGTACTAACCCAACTATATCTACCATAAGTTCATGAAGCATTTCATCCGCAAAATTAGAGCTAAACAGATTTGATGTGATTATTGATATAACATTAATGACTTGGAATCAATTCATTTTGCGAAACAAGAGCATATCTAATGATATCTGTTTGTGAGGAATTGAACGGAACTAAGTATGCAAGGAGGAAAGAGAGACAGCGTTACGAGAGATGAGCTGCCCCAGAGTTCCCACACAATTTAACCTTTTTACAAGACTATATTAGTATTAATTGTACAAATCATCGTGAGCGACTTTTTAATATAAGTCCAAAGTGGAAACTTGAATGTTACACAACGTTTCAAGCTTATTAGAATTTCCATAGAAATCCTGGTACACACAACTTATCACATGAGACTTTACATACTTACTTGCACCCTATATACATAGAATTTAACATCACGACAGGACTAATAGCAAATACAGTAACATTAAACATGGGTTCATATAATGAAGGGTATGTAGGATTGTCGTTTTACTTTTCTGCTTGCGTATGCGTATGGGGAGTGAAGCCTTTTGCTCACTTCTACTAAAACTTACTTGCTTATATACTGCTGGTAATGCAACCGGTTTTCATTGAATTATCTAATAGACAATATTAGCATTTATTTCCCTTTTTCAGTATCCACAGTACCTACACACACACACACACACACACAATGTATGGGGACTGTGTAGCACCTACAGAACTACTGTGTGGAAGGGATAGGAGAGCTCCACATACTTACAAAAACAGACCGAGAGAATATCCACATTCTTGAGCAGTTACATTTAAAAAAACAAATTGGGAATTAAATACCGTTCAAATGTGTACGCATTCATTGACAAGAGCTCTGAGAAGAGTCATATCTATGAGGTGTAATGTGCCAAGAATGTGAATGTAAATACATACGTCTCTGTGGGGGAAATAAAAGAAATTTTACAAATATTTTTATTCACTTTAGTCTGCATAAACACACACGGAATCATTTCTTATACACAGCCATGGTTAACAATCAATATTTACATGGAGAGAAATGTAATAACTCAGTACTAAAAATATGAGGGCTAAATCCAACTGGAAACATGAATAACAAGACGGACGAACGACAGTGTACAAATAAATTCTAACCGCAACTTATGATATGAAACTTGAGGACTGAACACAACCGTGTCTATCGTCTCCACAGCCCCCTGCAAATTATTATACAGTCATGCTTGACAATGTGCATGTACGTAACGACAACAGCTGTGACAATATCCACCTTGTCGGATCCGCACAGTACGAAGAATAACCTCACCGAAAAAAAAATTATATGGAGGAAATAAGCAGTGCTCACATTATTTTCCTCAGCTTTCTGAGCCCTTAATTGTAGTGTCACTTTACAATATAATCGTTTCATTCCTCCCAATACTTACTTGCTATCACAACCACACACACAGCCTGTTACTACTACTGCATTTCGTTAAAATAAAAATAAATGTTAGAGGTGTAGACATGATACCACAAGAATAAATTCTACATGTTTTAAATTGCAAACATGTAGACTACTGTATGGGATGATGAGTGATAAGATGTGGACATGAATGGTGATACCATTGGATTGACATGGCGGAGATCTGGGCGTCAAGTATAGATAGATCACGTAAAATATGCAGGAAACTCCAATGAAACCAAATGCACATATTGAATAGAGTAGATAAATGAATGTAAAAAAAAAATGTAGGGAAACGCCGCTTGCTAACAAGCAAATCCGAACCAGAGCAGGTTTCCAGGAGCTAAATTAAACATTGCCCTGGGCCCAGTCAAATTAAGTAAATCCGCATGATCCAATCATATGGTCTATACCAGTCATATACTACACACACTCTTCCAAAATGTAAGAATTTACATACAAGACATGTTTAATGCTAAGATTAAATCAAATAATAATTATTTTTACAACCGATTCAGAAAATACAAGCAGACCGGAATTGCTAAAATCCAGTCATTAAAAGAACCTAAGTAAATACACGTCATCATGTTTTTTTTTATGTGAGGGACATTTTAAGTCAACTTCCATATAATCATAGTAATAATAATTATTATTATAAAACTCCATTACTACGACACATTTACATTGGGTAAAATAAACTTATTCTGTAGATTAAATCTAGGCATAAGTAATGACATGTTAACTTTCATGAGGGGAGCTGTGGAGGATCTAGCTCTGTCGGAAATTGTGTATGCACATGCAAAGGAAGAATTAGGATAAAGTTTCAGCATCGTACTTGGCTTTAAGTAGTTGCTCCGGCTATAAATATTATATGTAAATAAGAAAGCAGTGAGTGGTGGTGTTGTATAGAATTGGAATAGTACAGTTTTTTTTAATTCTAACACCATGCACATACAAACTATGCATTTATCATGTACGTATAAAAAAAAATATAAATATATAGAAATTATTACTAAATATTACTTGTGCTACTACCGGATAAAGACTTCTTGTTCCTATATGACTGGCTTCTCTCTCTCTCTCTCTCTCTCTCTGGTTGCTGCAGCACAGACAGACGAGCTTGATACATAGTCGTAATGAAGAAGAAGACGTCGACGATCGGATGGTGATGATGATGTTTGCTTGTAATGCGTACAGGGTGTACAGACTTGGTGTATATACATAGTATTACAAGAGAGAAGTGTGGTACCAGCGAATGTCTGTCTAGTAGTAGGCTGTCTGGGTTCAAGAGCCGCAAATATGTTGAGGACACAGGCGGCGTGAATATTTGTTCCACTTTGCAATGCTGAATCTCGCACTAACGAACGAAATCAGCTTTCACAATGATCTCAGAGATCCAGCCTGTGTGATCATTCAAAGTCCCTCGAAACTGCTTTTTATCGAATTCTTTTTTTATTTTTATTTTTTTACCAATTACAAGTAGTGTTCTCCAGAAATGATATAAAATACGCTCAAGAAATTAGACGTCAAAATATGTACAAGTACAAATGAAATGTTGACTCTATACTCACTAAAACTGAGCAGAGCTCCTTTTTTTCTTTTTCTTTTTCTTTTTTTTAGGTTTAACGATGGGAAATAAAATGGGTGTCTGGTAGTTTCAAAAGTCTAAACTAATATAACTATTTAGTTCCTGACGGAGAGGTATATTCACACAAATAATCAAAACTTGTCGGAGGATACAATGAATGGGATTATTTGTAAAATTTAAATAGGAAACAAATTGAAAAATAAAACAGTCGGAGACTAGAGTGTGGCTGGTAATACAAGAATAAATACCAAAAAAAAAAAAACAATTATTGGGTAGAGAGTAAAGCCCACACAATCTAAATTTGCTTTGGGAAAGATAAACTTTTAAATTGAGAATATATACCACCTGCACACAGTCAATATTAATAGAATATTACAGACCAGAATCCAGAGGAAGAACACTGCTCGTTGTTGTTTTAAAAAAAAGAAGTGATTTTCGGGCTTTGAAATTTCAACACACTAGCCAGCAATTTTCTGGTAAATCATTGTGAAAACCAGAGTCGTTGTTAGGTGAATGAAATTTTGTGTGGCTCGTAAAACGAACTGGTGAAGAATCTCTGTCCTGGCCGTCTTCTTTTTTCCCTATCCACACCCACATTCCACATTCCAATGTCTCGTCAGCCTCCTGCTACGTGATTTTTCTATGAGTTGCTCCCCGTAGAAAACCAACCCTCTCTTTTCACTATACACAAATTTTTTTTCCATCTTTCTAGAGCTCAACCTCTCTCTCTCTCTCGAACTCTCTCATTCTGACTAGTGCTCTTATAAGCTCTCTATTTCCTATAATTATATAGGAAATAGCAAGTGTATATATAAATGTACAAATCCTACAAGTTAGACAAATGTTAATGAAATACTCGCCTATTTTTTTCCTTCCTCGTCGTCGCGTATGCACAGAGAGTACATTTTAGATTGAATGTAAAGTTTCTCAGCTCTCTGGTTCGTATGGTAGTTAGTGAGTTTTGTAGTGAGTATAAAGTGGTTCTTGTTGCCAGTGCCACCCGTTCAAAACTCTATATGCTTACACATCCACCATGCTAATGTACTCCAATGGAATTCCCAACAACCATCGACTTGTACGCATACACTCAAGAATGAATTTCAAGCTAAAAACTCTCCAGCCTAGGCTGGGTTGGTTCAGTACCAAACTCACACATACACACTCACACACACACAACTCTCACACACATACACACACACACTCACACTCACTCACACACACACACACACACACACCAGATAACTTCATACTTTTACAGCCAACAAATATATACAGTAAACCTTTCCTACAAGGGATGTCCTTATAAGAGATTTCAATACATAAGGGGTCGAGTTTTGCAGTCCCGATTCCCATTTACCCAATGCTTACGCCTATACATGTCAGGGATAATGTTTTAGAAGGGACATAGTTTCCCGAACCCTTGAACATCCCTAATAGAGAGAATTGACTGTATGCTCACTCTTAAGCACAAACTCGTACTCAAATAATGGGAAATTCTATTCAATGGTTAAATGTTTCCATTCAATGCATGCTCGCCAAAATAATAATACTTCCTATACCAATGGCAGTATTACTCTAACAAAAAATTACACATGCACACACACACACACACACACACTCACACTCACACACACATGCTTACAAAATTCACCTTTCGAGATAGCAGTCTGAAACCAATATCGTGTAAATATTTCGATCCATGGAACTTACAATTAGCTGCAAAAATATCCGTAAATATTAATACAATGCCCCTAATTATTCCTGTAATGTCCTACAAATGGTAATAAGTTTCTTCTCAATTCAATTTAACTCAGATGGAAATAACTCTATACTCTGATTTTGTAGAAGGAGCAGTGGCACTCACTCACTACTTTCCACATCTGTAAAACAACAAAACTTATAGTCAAGTGAAGTGATAAGAGACTTACAATTGGAATGTGCGACTAACCTTACAGATTTCAGAGTTCCATAATTCCCGAGGACGAGGAGTTTATGAGACTTACAATAATTATTAGAGTTGTGAGAGGCATTAAATCGTATATAACAAGCATTAGAATTGGAATAAATATAATTTTTTTTTTTAAACCCAAAGCAAGAATGGTTTAAACAGAAATAAAATACCTGGTATACAGTTGAGCAGAGAGGTCTGCAGTGCAATGGGAGATACAAGTATTACAGGAGATAAAGTGCAAAACTAGATAGAAGAGCTGTAGGTAAACCACAGAAGTTCAACTGTGAATTGTGTAGTGGATTGGATACACCAGTACTGTAATATTCTGTATTGTATTATCGCTTGCAGCTCGTAGCCTGTGGGTTTGCGTTAAGTCAGAATTTATTTTTTTCACTATCAGTGTATAGTACAAGTATATGAAGAATTTTTAGCTGAAGATAGGCGAGACGGGGAGCGAGCGAGCAAGCGAGAGAGAGAGACAGAGAGAGAGAGCGAGAGAGAGGAGAGAGAGAGAGAGAGAGAGAGAGAGAGAGAGAGAGAGAGGAGAGAGAGAGAGAGAGAGAGAGAGATGGAGAAAAAGAGAGAGAGAGAGAGAGAGACGAGATAAAAAGATACGAAGGAGTGGTTGGTTGCTGGTTAGTTTGTGAATGAACGACAGAGGACTGGTTACGTTACACACTAAACGAGAACAGACACGTGTAGAATGAGCGAATAGTTTTTGGGGTGGAAACGGGGTAAATATGTAATCGGGGAGAGAAATAGTGTGCGTATAATTTATATATACAAAACAAATCACAAAATATAAAATTCGGGTAGCATTTACAAAATCAAATAAATGGTTTAATTTTACTTACCCAAATTCCCACTTGCCCACTGAAAATTAACCAATATTCAAAAGCCTTTACCGTTGCCGGTAAATGACCGGTAAAATGAGTATACGTGTATGCACACCGAGCACTCAAGGCATAGTGGCTATAGTATCGAGGACGGGAGTTGTATAGTTCGGTAACACATTTAAGAATGCTGTTCTTTTTTTTCCTCCCAAATTTTACGTGCATGCTAATATGCTTAGTTATGAGCTATGTTCAAAGCAAAGGGAAAACTCTACAGCAGAATGGCTCAGTCAAATCTACAAGTGAGGTACATAAAACCTGTTGAATCCTCCTCTCCCCGCATGTTCGCCTTTAACTATTACAGCAAAGGATTTTTTTTTTGCAGCCTGTACTCATAACGTAAAAGAATTCTAAATATATCGTATGTACAGACAGCAGCGTCTAGTGATTGCAGAACTACACGTCATAAAAATACTCTCAGTCTATATAGGAAAGTCTAACTTAGCCCTTCCGCTGCTGGACCAAATCTTAAAAAATTCCGCATGAATGCCCAAAACGTGACCATCCCACTGGAAAAATTCTTCTGGATAAAATGTAAATATTCTGGAGGATTTCCTCACATTTTTGCTAAAAGAACTACCTCCTCTCCAGGCAAAATATCCGTCCGGGTGAGCTTTTCGTACACAATACAATCATTTGAAGCTCCACAAGTTACTGTACTTGTGTGCAGAACCGTTTATCATCAAATTCCTGAGTATAATAACTATAACTAACTGGTGTAATAACTACAAGGCATCTATCTGCACGTATGTGGATGAAGAAGGTATTGTGGTACTCAGTCAGTGCCGTACGTTTTTTTTTAAAGAGCAGTACATTCCTATTCTGATCAAGTTGAAAGGTACAGTGCGAATTGAGTTAGTAATACATTTTCCTGTAGACGGTAACCTGATGGTCTCAAGTCTGAAGCTATACATTTGAACTGTGCTAAATAACTATGTTGTAGACTTTTGGAAGAGGCTAAGTGAGCTACAGACAACTTCAGAGAGTGAACTGAACGCCTATACGAGTATTAGGAACGGAGAAGATTAAGGAGTTTTGAGAGGAGAGCTACTCATTTTCAGACGGCAGACTGTTGGTCTGTTGTGAATGAGGAATGTAACCTACTAATATTTAAGTTAAGTCTGAGAGAAAGAATATACCAACAACAAGTGAACGAGCTTTTGTAAATATGGAAATGAAAATATTACTTGGCTTGGCATGGCAGTGTTCGAGAACAATGCAGTGCGTTGAATGTTGAACGTGTGTATCCTTCAGTCATAACTCCTTCGTATGCCTCTCTCATGTTAAATACATGGCCTACCTGCAGTTCGTGTAGCCTAAAAGGTGGTGGATGTTGTTGGAAGGGATGAAGAGACGAAGGAAGAAAAAACAGAGACCGACGACCGGCGGAGGAATGTGGCGATGCAACAGGTCGTAAAAGAGAGAAAGAAAAGAGAAAATCAATTTTCCCTTTTGTAAAAACTTCATACACACACACACACACACACACACACACACACACACACATACACACAGACAAAACCAGACGGATTCCATGTTTCCTCAGCGAAGTAATTCATATTCCAAGAGTTGTAATCTTAATAGTATCCTCTCGTATCACCGAGTCAAACGACTAAACTTCTAACTTGATTCTTTATATACATTACCAAACAAGACACTCATACAGCGTAACTGTAAGCCTTTGTAGAAACTTAAGCTCAAGGCTAACTGGATTCTGAGCAGAAATTTTCATAGAATAACATTAAATTAGCATAAGAGCAAAGAGAGGAGGAACAAAAAAAAAATACCAAAATCAACTCTTCGTACGAGCAAGACATCCTCTCTCTCTCTATCACAACAAATGGGAAATTAATTAAAGGATGCTGGATTACAAATTATCCATCCCCATGCAATTTATTTCCATTCAAATTATATTATGAAAATCAACCCTTTCCAAAAATTGTCCCAAATAATCAAATTGTTTCAATTATGTTACAAATAAAAGTATGTAGAGAGATTTTTTTTTTTTAAACTTAAAGCTTGAGCTCAGGAGAAATACACATTATCATATTTCGCAATAACTTTTCATGCCTTGTCGACCGGTTCAAGATCAATACTTGTAAAATGCTTCATGTGATTGATTCATCCTGTTCCATTAATACTATAAAAACACACGGGGTTTGTCTAATGCTCAGGGAATTGCTCTCGTTTAACGTGTGACTCTAATGATTTGGTTGAGAAGGAATTTGTATGGAGAGTGGATTAGAGAGCAATATTATTGGAAATATTATGGGTGTCAGACTTATTAGTGCTATGAGGAGTATGAGGAGGATGAAGATGCCAAGGATAGACAAAACTATGTGTAAGTATGACGTGTACGTGTAATGCAGAACTGTTCGCCATGATAATCACATGATTTGAATAATGAAAATATCTACTTTCAAATACGTGAATTAGTAGATGCTAGGGATATAGAACAGAAGGTCAGGAGTAAAGAAGTGCCTTGAAGTTGAAAATTGAAAATTCCAGAATGTTCTTTTTACCTTGGTAAGTGCGTTCGCACTATTAGCAAATAAACCAAAGGCCAGTCTCCATTCTTCTTGGTCCTTATGCTCTCCTTCCCCTCTCACGCTCGCCCAAGCAGTCCCTTCCATTTCCAATATATTTTTCTCCAATAGATACTAAAATGAATGGACTGAAGAAATACAGGGATTCAAAAAAAATAAAAATAATAGCCTTACGATCTTTCCCTTGGATTCCCAGAATGAATTACTCTTGTGTTGAATACTTTTTTAAGAATTTCGAAAATTCTGAGATATGAGATTTAAGGTAGGGAAATGTGGGAAAAACGAAACTCTTGGATGATGAGAATCCCGTGCCTGATATGTGGACTCAACCGTGTTCCAATTCCAACTGAACCTCATGTACTTACGTATCATACACGTAGATGGTCCTTGAACGAGCTGTAAAATCAAGTTAGTGTTAGGCACACAAGATGTAGTTGACGTTGAAAGTTCTATGTGAATCTTGTGAATAATCCTGTGAAAAACTGGGCTCGGGCATGGCAGTGACGAGTGACTACCCTTTAAGAAAAGACATTTAATTTTTCACAGGATTATTCAGTTGGCCAAAATATTTTTATTTATGTCGATTCCAGAGATAACAACCTGCCCTTCAGGTATCAAGTGTAAGAATTCCCAGGTTAATTAAATTCCTCTCTCCTCTATAACCTCTATTTGTAGTCCATTTGGTGGTCGGAACATGGTTTGCCTACCCGACTCTGGATCTTCCTGGATGAAAAACCCAGAGCGACTACTCTCCGAGTCCGTCGTAGGAATTCATTGGCTCATTCCCTACAAATGATTCAAGCATATTCTGTCATACCTTCCATAAACCATCTTCGAGCCTCACGTAACAAATGAGTACTGAAATAGAGAATAATTATTAAACTTTAATAATTATTAAAGTTTTGTAGTTTTTTTAATGTTTCCCGTTATAACGAGAAAATTGGCAAAATTCTCCTCGGTGAGTTTACAGAAAACATGACGGCTAAAAGTTGCAAATCCAAGCGTTTTCAAAACTCAATGAAATACCTTTTTACACAAAATAATAGGAGCTAGGGACAACTCCCAAGAGACCTATGTCCATAGCACAATAATTCATTACTTATGTACATTATTTGGAAGGGCGGAAGCAAGTCGACGGAAAATAAGCGAGATTCGGGGGAGAATGAATATTTTCCAATCCATCCTTGAGCGCTTGGGATTTCGAGAGAAGTAAAGTTCTTCGGAAGAGAAGTAAACCGTAATAGAATTTGGACGGACAAACATTTAGAAGAAATTGCCTCGGCTAACCAAAATGTCAAAATCCTTTGCAGAAACCTTTTGAACGCCGTAAACCAAGCAGACATGATACCAACTTGTTAATATTGAGGATAGGCCAAATACCCGTTCGTACTTACAATGAATTTCTATCTGGTAGATGCATGCATGTGGACAGCATTATTACTGGTAAAAGCAAAAGCATACAACACAAGTCTTAGAGCCCGACTCTTTAGATCCGTCCTGATATATATCCACATCCACATTATCAATGAGGACCGATAGTCTCGAACGCATGAAAAAAATTCAGTTTTTCCATCTACAGCTGCATGTCAATTTTGAACGTAAGCCCACTACTTGCTTGAAAATTGCGAAAATTGGTCGGTATATTTATTTTCATATTGTACAAACATTACTTGCAGGTGGTCCTACCTTTTGTTGCTACAGTATTAATTTTATTCGCCTGAATGAAGAGCTATTTGTAAACCCAGACACCCACGGGGCCACGAGTAGTTCCACCTTCAAAGATCATATATGCATCCATTAGCTAACAAATATTCACTTATGTACATTTTACTCACAATCAAAGGTAAAATCAAGCTGAATATTAGTCGAAATACTTAAGAAATCATGTATATAATAATTCCCATTCTTCCCTTATGGACGTATCAACAAGTGTCACACACTCTCAAAATGCTATCTTTTAGAAAATGCACACGTACGCAGTTCATTTTTTTCACGTACTGTCAATCATTGAGCCCAAAAATCGATTTTGCAACTAACATTTTTGAAAATAAAAAACCTCAAAAATAAAAAAACTCATTAGAAATTCTACAGTTCAAGTCTCGAATCAATAGATTATTGTGATGAAAATGGTATTACTATGATTATTAGTACATTGTAAATTTATGTAATTTTTAGAATGTCAGAAGCGACAAAATAATTGACCCTTACATTTGTCGGAACCTTCAAAAAAGAGAGATTTATGGAAAACTTCAGAGCCCCTGAACCGATTGATGTAATCTAAAGCATAAAGCCAATGCAAGACCAAATTATGTACGTTAACACCATCAACCATTTTTTTCCCATCCTCGTTGTTTAAACCAAATACATATGGTCATATCAACAATTTTTTGTACTGTTGCTAACAAAACCCATGCACAACTAATTTGAAATACATGAACAAAAAATATTTTCATGTCACTGCCGAACGATTGTTTTGAAAATTTTCATGAAGGACGTGGGGATTAATCTAAAGAGTTTTAAAAAACATCCAGCGTCAACCCGGTAAAGGTTTGGATGCTACTCAAATTCAAACACTGGGGCTGTTGCGTAAAAAAACAAACAAGCGATAATTGCTCAAATGAAATAATTAATGAAATCTGCATTTTAAAAAGCTCTTCAACAAAAACGATTTGAAAAAAATCAAAATGATGGTTACAAAAAGTCAATAAAAATTACGAAATTATACGTAAGAAGAGTACCCCAGCTTTCATTCCACTTAACTGCAGTGCGGTATCAAAAATAACTAGAAATGTAACATCATCTTGTGCTATGCAGACACATTAATAAAAAACTACTACAGAATGGTAACAAACCAATGTAAGAAAATTCATCTATGACAAGAATAGATATAGATAGCAAACTTTAAAAATAATATGATAGGAGTACATTCAAATCTCTATACAACGAATATTTTAGGGATGGTCAATTACTTTGATCTGTTACCAAAATTATCCATTTTACGCACTCTCCTTGAGCATTATTCCTACCCAGTTAACATATTTTATTTAAGAATATATACGACTCAGCGTCCCCAATTTTGTATTTTTAGTGCAATTTTTAAAACCATCTTCAATTTATTTTTTACAATTTTATTATTGATATTAATGCAATATAATTTCTGCATCCATGTTGATTTTTCAGTGTTTCACACGTCGCAAAAAAAACTCAAAATAAAAGTCCAAAACGTTGTTCGAGCAGGAGAAAAAAAATAACATACTCACAAAACTACTGTTTACCAAATCAAAATTAAATAAAGAAAAAAAAACAAATTATATTACCAATAAGATTTCAATCTGGTGACTGGCAGGAATAAATCAAATAAGATGATGACACATCGCAGCACTGGAGAATGGACAACGTCCTTAATAATTTACATGCATTTCTCCCAGAAATCCCGTAACAACTGAAAATTTGTATTACATTTATTAGTTTATTAGAAAAAAATAAGGGCGAATGAATGAAAAGTAAAAGTTTACCATAAAATATTGAAATAAAAAAATAACTGAATTACCATATTACCCGGACGCAGATTGCAGGACATATGCCATGAATTGGAAGACAATAATTGGGATTTAAAGAAATGACCAGGGAATAATGGCGATGAATTGGGAACAATCTGGGAGTCAAAATACATCCACTTACTTATTACATTAATAAGTAAGCACTCCAACGCCCAAAATCAAAAATCTGTGAAGGTAGTGCGTGGTCGGCTTCCGACGATTGTCGGCCACACACGGCCGACGTTCCTTAGTCCAAAGCGAAACTTGGCCGACCTCTGACAACCGAATCGTTGCTAAATTTCCCCGACGCCCAACGAACGTTCTGTCAAAGAACCGAGGACATAGAGAATAAAAAATGAGGTTTTTAAAAAACCAAAACAAAGCTGCTTTTACGACTCTAAACAGTGAAAAACTAGCATTTGTTACGGGAGGAATTAGAGCAATAATGAACGATACAAAGGATCTCGGGTGCAAACACATACGTATACATAATAAATTATTCGGTAGCACCCGAGATGCTTTGTATCGTTCATTATTGCTCTAGTTCCTCCCGTAACAAATGCTAGTTTTTCACTGTTTAGAGTCGTAAAAGCAGCTTCGTTTTGGTTTTTTAAAAACCTCATTTTTTATTCAATTGTTTTCAAAATTTTCTTGACTGAGCCCATATAATAGTAATTCATTATTAAAATTTTCATGAAGCTCAAATAATTTAATTAGTTGTTAATATTGGAAGACTTCAAGTTACGTCTCGAATATTGAAGGTTATGATATGATTATGACAACCATAATTCGCATTTTTAAGTAATTAATTCTTAAAGGTCCAAGCCCTTGGTCGCACATCATAAGATTTTGCACACTAGCTTGCAATAATTAGGCAGTCATGTGTGCAAATTTTTATGAAAGTTGTTGTGGGGGAAGACCTTTAAAAAAACTGCAATGTATTAGCATAGGCAATTCCGTAGACTCACGGGAAAAATTAGGTATAAATAGCTTCAGATCTCGTTAACTATACACGCTGAAGATGTACGTTAAGCATTGTACGTTGTGCAAATTCTGGCATTGACTTTCAGCCCTTAGTATTCGGATTTGGTCAAAGGGTGCAGAAGTTATCCTTAAATCTTTTTTTGTCAAGAGGGGGGGGGGGGGGTAAGTGCATATCTATACGCTTTGCGTTTTTTTACGAAAACGAATTTTTTCAAAAGTTGAAAATTCTAATTTTTGCGAATCAGTAAAAAAGCATCTTCGTAAAAATAAAAGACGGCAAAGTTAGCTCTTGTACAAGAATCTATAGTGCTGGAATATTATTGTTGGACGTTTATGCGTTTACTAAACTCTCTTTAACACTTAAGGCTCAGGATCATTTACCATGCCCTCGTAGTGCTTATTTACGGGCGTACATTTAGTTTGGTGAGCCTGACTGTTACTAATATGTATCTTCTTGTTGTTATATTCTCGTATTGTATTTTTAGGGGCGAAGGAAACCGGTATCTACCGAATCAAACACCAGGCGGTTCAAATTTTCCAGAGATGTAGATTAGGTAAAATTCATGCTCATGATCAGCACTTCGTGCTAATTCACCAATAATTGCAGAGGTGTAGAAAATTTTGAGGTTGCAGGTTTCTGGGAATGAATTTGTATTTTGTATTTTAATACTAAATTCCATGTGTTTTCCGCACCTTTGACTAATTGTAAGGGTCGAAGTGTGGCGCAATGGGGTGTAATAGTTTAGATCAAGTAACAGTAATACCCTACAACGTTTAGCTATATACAAGTGAGCGGTAACTAATGTGCATGAAAATATTATGCGTACCTGAGCGTAGTATACTTTGGAAAGCCCATTACAATCGAATTTTTAGTCATGCGTGTATGAATTCATGCGACATCTATGGATTGATGGAAAATACAATTTAATGTAAATAACAAATCCAATTACAGATGGCGCCAACGTTACCTCCCAGTTTCTGAACATATGTATTCGCATATGTTTATATGTAACCTCATTTAATTTTGGTGAGATGACTCGATCTCCTTCAAAACAAAAGGACGTAGAAGCATATCGGTGAAGAGGCAAAATGATCTAGGTGCATTTTCAAATAGTATCAAAATGATGTATGTATGTACATCACTTCTCACCTAAAGGAAAAATGATCTGGTTACAGGTCTTTTTAAATGCAAAATAAACTTCACACTGCTTTCACTAAACGCAAAATGATCTACATACATACGGGCAGACCAACTTTTAACTCTATTGTGAATTTAAGTCCAATTTAAACCTGCAATTTGAGTTCATACTCGAGCCGTAACCTGAAATTCGTATTTTGAAATTCGGTGTAACCTGTAACTCAAGTGCAATTTGAATTTCCAGTTTCAAATCAAGTGTAACTTAATTGTAGCTTTAAATTCCAGTTTCAATTCAGGTGTAACGTATAGTTGTAACTTTAAATTCCAGTTTCAACTTCAGTTGAACTTGAAACTCCAGTGCAATTTGCCAATTTTATATATAAGTTGAAACTCAACTTTGAACTCAATTGTAACTCAAATGCACTTGAAATTACAGTTCGAACTCGAATTTCACATGAAATTCAGTTTTAAATTTCAGCGTGTGTAACTAGAAATTAAAAGAATAATTTGAAATTTGAGACTTATGAGTGCACTTGAAATGCAAATTTGAACTTCATTGTGACTTGGAACTTAAGTTTGAACACAAGTGCACCTTAAGTGTAACTCCAAAGTTTAATTTGAACTCGAACGTAAGTAGTTAAACTCAAATTGAAGAGCTGTTTCAAATATTACCGTTACAACAGCTAGGCGGCTGTTTACATTCTCATTTTGGTATTAGCTCGTAAGGGGAATCGGGCGATGCAATTAATCAAAATAACGGGGTGAAATTAGACTGTTTTTCTTTTCTTTCATGTATTCCGTAATTAGTGAAAATTCTTAGAACCCTATTGACATCGAACCTTCCATATCTGCATGTATACTGAAACATGTATGTAAGTATATATATCAGGGGTGGATTAATAAAATAATTTTTACCCTGGCTCTAACCCTCAAAATAGATTTGTGGGCCGTTACACATGATATCTGCTATCTGAGGGCCTTAGTCAACATTTTTTTTACACTGGCCCTAAATTTAGCCGGTTCCCCAATCGGGTGTAAATCCACCCCTGATATATATAGAATATAGGAATAGGAAACAATCATCTGTGATATGCACTAATGTCCACAGTCACAACGGGGTTGTGATACTTGCGCGTCTCCTATCGATAGATATTGTAACAACGTCAATAAAAGTGTAGTGCTGGGACCATTGTACCTCTATGAGCGCCTCTGCCGGAAGATGTGTGAATCAACATGTGTTTAAACGCAACCTATTTTAATTTTCAGAGGTGAAACGGATAACCCGATCACAGGTTTTGACGACCCAAATCCCATATACTAAATGCTTACGGAGTATGCGTATTTTTATAACGTGTAAAAATTGACTGTCCCCTGAGCGTACGTTATATCGAGGTTTGACTGTATACATTTAAAGGGTGTTTCATGTCCTTTGTCTCTCGCCTAGTTCACATAGGGGAGTCCCTCATAAAATATTTGACTCTCAATTTTGTAGTAAGTATATTATTTTCCAGATTTTCTAATATTCGTTTCATGGAGCTCAATCAATTTTTTGCTGTCACAGGGGTCTCGATGTGAACCAAAGTCGGATTCTTGAAGGATCTTGATTTCAATACAACTTTTATTCAATTATCTTTTAGCACTTGTTTGCAGGAGATTTGGTTTGATTTTCGGGGACTTACCACAGAAGTGAGAGGTCTCTAAGCTGAGAATTGACCACTGACCGACTGACCACTTTTGAAGAAAAGCTTCGAGAACAAAAGTGACAGCCATTTTTGCATGGGAGGCCTTGGGTACATAAATATACAGTCAAACCTCCTCATAGTCACTACCACTATAAGCAACTTCTCTCTATAGTCATAAAATAATTTAGCCTCGGCGATTCTCCCGTATACTGTAATGTTAAATAATTTTCGAGTAGTCATCTTCCCAATAGTCATGACCTCTCTATTGTCCAGCATATTTTCTGTCCCGAGGAATTTACAACTCTCCATATAATCACATTATTTAAAAATCATCTGTGATCAGCACTGCGTGCTAAGTCACCAGGGGGCGAAGCGCCGGCGGGATGTGCAACAAGGGTTATCACTCTCTACTAAGTTGAAAGAGTGGCTTGAAAGTCTTCATCTTGGTGTAATACGGAATTGAGATTCGAATTTACGCGCGCTTTAGATTCATTCACGACCATAGCACAGCGCAGCCAACTATTTACTGCCTTCCTTATTTACATTTGCCCTTCTGAGCCAGCAATAGCTGGCTGTGCAGTGCTATTAACTGTAGTGTGGTGAGTAAAACGTGTATTTAATTTTCCCCCGTACTGGTCACATTTATATGTATTGGGCAAAGATGTAAACTGAAGCAAAATAAGAAATGGTTTATACATGTGCTTCCTTGTACGTGGTATTATATTCAGTACGCATATAGTAAATTGTGCAAAACGGTTAATATTTGATTTTAAAACACCATGCACAAGTACTCCCGACCTCTACCAGTGGTTAGAACACACAATTCAAGGTAAACAACAAACCTACAATAGATGGCGCAAGCTGTACTCCCCAATGTGAACACGTGTATTAGTATGAGTTTATACGTGACCTCATTTAATTTTCTGAGGTCAAACGAATGACACGAAGTCCTTCAAAAACAATTGGGTTCTTCCTTTTTGCATGATCTGTCCCGGTAAAAATTTTGTAATGTGTAGTAGCAATGGTTCTGCAGATACCGTGCGGACAAGACAGCCTCTACAGACAGGCAGACAGCCATACCTTTGCATTAGGGATCTCGCTTCGCTTCGCCCTAAAAAATTCGGGCCCAGGCGGGATCATAATTCCAATATCAACGAATAATATTTAAATCTTACTATGCACATACAATGTATACCATAATAATAATATTTTACCAGTATATTGGAAGTACGTGTAATTTCTCATTCATTGTTTTTACTTGTATACAAACATAGTTTACATTCGTGCATTGCATTCCTATCCAAAATGGCTCCAAAAAGCAAGATCATATCTTGAAGCCAATAGCTAATTAAGTTATTTTGGGTATCAAAAACCGGAAGAAACATTTTAAAGTCGAATTAAGCAATGTGCTACCAATAAGCTTTAGTTTTAGAAGACTTTGCAGGACAGCGCAAGATTCAAGCCATGAAAAAAACTTTTTTGACAGATTTTTTACTTCTTCAACTTCTATTGATTGATTTAATTATTACTTATGTAGCAAGTTTTAATTTTTGCAAAGCCCAGGTCCATAATAGCATACTCAGCAACTAATTACACATATTCCGTGTAGTCAACTAGTTGACTACTCAATAGTCAACGTTCTCTGTAGTCAACTTTTATATACGGTCCCCTGCGATGTGACTATAAAGAGGTTTTACTGTATTTCAGAATGGTGTCATTGTAAGATATTTCATGTGGGAAAATGTGACGTAAGATTTTTAAAAAAATGTTTTTGCTTATTGCATCTTTGTTTTTGTTGTCACTCCTTATTGCCTCATACGTTCGTGCATGTAAATCATAAATACGTACATATAATCTGGTATTTTATTGATCTAACGATTAATTTTTTCCGCGTATAATCATATTCAATATTCACGCAATTTTCAAAAACCGTTTATAACCGAATACAAATCACAAGGATGTTAAGCTTACGACATTTGTAGTCGAATTATTTGTTTACTTTTAATTTTCTTTCATTGCAATAGGTAGATGTCGCTGGGAGTGTCCCATGCCTCATGTATAAAATGTAGGCGAGGTTGGCAAAAAAAGTAGGCATTTTATAAATACTAAGCTAGGGGATAGGAAGGCAAATATAAAACCAATTGTATAGGCAAGGAAAAGGAAGGGTGTCAAGTTTTGCCGATCATGTCAGAATATTATGTTGAAGGGTACCTATCGGTGATTTTACAAGTCTATGAGAAAGAGCATGCATACCCTGACTAAACGTACGATTGGACCACATTAAACGTTTTATTGGAATCTGGTTTTGAGGTTGTTGGCAAATACAGAATAAGGAACAATAGAACTATTTTGTGCTCCCGTTGATAAATAAATAGAACTTATGTAGCACAAATCCACTGCACTTCAAAACTAGGCAAGGTGTTACCTAGGCGGTCGGAGAAAAATAGGCAAGGAAAAGGTAGGCGATGTATCTGCCTAGTTTTGTGCTATAGTGAATGGGCATCCCTATAGCCCAGTATGTAGGACTGTTTTTCAAATATTTTATAGGGAAGGCTGAAGGATAGGCGATCCACTTACCCATCTCTGGTTGAGCTTACCCTCAAACGTTTTAATAGATTTTCTTTTTAATAGATTTTCTTCTCAAACGTTTTAATGGATTTTCTTAATAGGTCACGGACTGTTTGTCTATGAAAAGTTTGAAATGAGTCCAGTTTGTTTTAAGGGAAATTCACCTTTGCCATTTTGTCTCTTGACGCCCCAGTGCGTATGTATGCCATGCATATGCCCAATGCAGAGCAGCTCAAGTATTTTAGCGTAACACAGAACAATTAAGGAGATTTTGTTTCCCTTCCATTTAGGAAATAGTAAGGAAATGATTGTGGAGGAGAGCGCGCCGAGTTTCAAACCGAGTACGAACTTTCCCAGGATTTGAAGCTAAACGTAAGGATAAGGGATAGGGAGGCTATAGAGTGGGGATATTCCTACGTGCATACTTCCTGTGCTCTGGCATATATACATACATACTGCTTGCTTAAACCTTGCGGGGAGGTTGCCGCGGAGTTTGAATTATCGACGTTTCGTGCTAAAAAGTTGGGTATATTAATAAGGACTAGCACAGCGAGCTGAACTGAAACTCTGTTGCAGAGGAGAGCTTTTCCAGTTCCAGCTCGCTGTGCTTGTGCTTCTCGGCTTGCTTAAACTTCCTTGCTTGCTGTATATACCACCGGCTTGGTTCGCTATATAGTGAAATAGCATCCTACATAGCGGCTTGCTATACAGTGAAATGAGAGCGCGAATATTTGATTCTTATCATCACATTCACTTTGACTATCACTCATACATGGGCATTAAATCAAACCTCGCTCTCCTCTCATGAGACAGTCAAAATATGCGGTCATGCCCTCCCTCACAAACCTTGGCACGACATCTACCAGATAGCCCTCAGACTCTCCTTTGTGAGCACCAATTTATAAAACACAGCTCTCTCCCTCGTTAACGTGAGTGCCACTCCCGACGTGAATTATTCTTATTTAATGTCATTAAAATAATTGATTTTTAACGTGAGTTTCCATACTTACGTATTTAAAGTAAATATGCAGTAAAACCTGTATATAATGGTTTTTCTAGGGACGCCATAATTTGACCACTATAGACAGGGACCACTATATAAGTATATAGTGGTCAGGGGTCACTATGTAAATACATACACATTCAGGCATACCAGCACGAATCTGACAAAGTTTTACTTATATACGTTACTAAAAATCAGTAATTTTACACTTTTTAAAAATAACTGCTGATTTTTTCTGCTTCAGACTATGAATTGGAGTGAGGACTTGGCGCAACTTTGGCCGAATCATTACTAAATTATGACTTATTGCATAGCAACTAATAATATATAACTAATTATATTATGCTGATTAAAAGCAACTAAAAGTAATTAGTTAAAAATACTTCAACTAATAAGAAACAAAGTACTAAAGTACACAGGACCTAATAAATACGCATTTGATTTAGTACACATGCATACAATTTGAAACCGCTGAAAATAAAAACGTAGTCCAAATGCCTTTAATTGAGCTAAACTCAAGCAGATGTGTTATTGGTTCGGGTTCGCGCGAGTTGTATCCCTTCGTTCTGACTGGCAGACCTCTAGATACAGGTACTTTAAGATACATTTTTAACTCAAGGGCATGATCTTTAGTCCACTATGAGCAGGTTACCACTATATATAGAAAACCATTATATGGAGGGAATTTCCTATGTTAAAGGATAGGAATTGGGACCGGGAAGTAAAATGTGTCCACTATTAACAGGAATCCATTATATGAACGGCCATTATATACAGGTTTTACTGTAATACAAAACAATATTAGTTGAAGAAAAAATTAAAAGTGAATTACAAAAATTAAATTATCAAGGTGTCTTGTAGACAACCAGGTTGATTTACGCACTCGTTTTGGTTTAATGTAAAATTTTGACTTACTTATACACATGTAGAAAGAAGGAAATGGGGTAAACTTGGGATGTCAAGAAATGGACCACCATGCTGATCCGTTAATTTTTTTTTGCATTATGGAATGACTTTTGACAATATAGGACATGATTTCTGTAGATTTGCGTGGAATGATGGCGTTATGATGTTGGAATATTTTTGTACTCAATTGTTCCGATTTTTTCCAAATGAGAGCATCAGTAGCACTCCCCATCGTCCTCATTTACAGACGTCTGCTTATGCCCCTCATTGTCAGCCTCATTTTAATGAGTGCATTAATGTTAATCCCTCTATTTTATAAGGGATTAGGCACAGGCAGAGAGCCATCAATGCCTCATCCCTCGTGAGGGTGCCCATCTATGCTATCACTATCCACTCCTTCGCAAATTAAAAGAGAGGATTTCATTTTCATTGTGTCCAGTGTCCACTTTTGATTCGTATTTCATACAAGATAGTATTCATTGACTGAGTAGAGCGTACAAGTATACGTACATAAATAAATTAAGTAACAATCTCGGGTTAATACCTTGGTTTCCAGGAGTTCACAGGAGGGACTGAGGGAGGTCTTGGAAACGTAC
Source organism: Allacma fusca (assembly GCA_947179485.1). NCBI lineage: Eukaryota > Metazoa > Arthropoda > Collembola > Symphypleona > Sminthuridae > Allacma > Allacma fusca. The sequence continues at coordinate 5,459,819 of OX359250.1, forward strand.
GAACTCCAGGACCAGAATTCATTGTTGTCATCAACAGGTCCAGCTGTGTACATACTTAAAGGTAATTATGACTTTCGAATTTGCAAATATAATCAATAATTACTAAGCCATGTAAGAAGTAGTCATACTTAGCTGTACTGTAGTCATTATTAAGTAATCATGGTAGGTGAAATTGAATGACAGTGAAAAATATTTGGTGACCATGAAGTATACGCTTCTTAGTATTCTGTTATTTAAACGTTCTCCCACTAATAGATTACCTAAGGTTTGCAGACTAATAAATCCGAGAATTTTCGCAAAGTAGGCATACCAGGTGATGTTACCTCAGTCCTATCATCTCCTTGAGACAAGGTACTTACTAACAATAAGACATGTCCGGATGTCAGGGGTATCACATCTTGAAACCCTTAACATGTCTCATTGTCAGTGTTATTACGTCGAACCCAACTCTTGTGTATAATGGGTATACATATGTAAAAAACAGTGTACTGGTTATTCTGAGATTTTTATAAAAAATGATGTATTCTGTTCGTAGATCACGAACCTGAAAGAATTTTTTCTTGGATGGATGCAGTTTTGGGGATTTTTTCGGTTTAAGGTCACTTGTGAAAGAGACTACGTTGTAGGAGCACGGAAACGTTTTGTGTTATATGTGTATGCTGGGCACACTACACTCTATATAAGTACATATCGTCGGTGAAGAGGCAAAATGATCTAGGTACATAATCGATTAGAATCAAAATGATCTACATAACTTTTTCCCTAAAGGCAAAATGAACTGGGTGCAAGCCTCTTTAAAAGCAAACTGATCTACATACAATTTTCCTTAAAAGCAAAATGATCTAAGTGCGGGTCTAATTTTTTTTGTTAGAAAAGTAGCATCTGTAAGGAGGACACGTGGCTTATAAGGGCTAACCATGACTGTAATTGACCTAGGGTTGTGGGTTAATATTCTCTGAAGGGTTTGTTATTACTAAGGATCATTCCGGCAACTAAAGTTAATTTCACTTATTGCATCTAATACATTTTTAGTTACGAAAACTGCAACATTCATTTATTTTAAAATCGACGAATTAAAAGACGAATCAAAATCACAGTAAGCTCATGTGTTAGTGTGCACATTGAATTGGTTTTCCCTTTAATAATTCTCAACGTGGAGTTTTTTCAAATCGTATTCTACGATCATCACCATTATCATAACATTCGGAATCATTTTCAAATGTTAATTCATAATTGACAACTTTTTTTTTTCAATGTTACTGAATGAAAGAAATGGAGGCATTGGGGAATTAAATGCATATATAAAAGATTTGGAATACCTCCCATTTTTGTACACCGGCATTAGAATGTGTTTACTTATATTGTTTTTATTATAATTTGTATCTGGATCATTTTGCTTTTAGGAAAAGCTGCATCTAGATCATTTTGCTTTTAAAATTCAATGCAAGTAGATCATTTTGCCTTTAGTGAAACTGCAAGTAGATCATTTTGATTCTAATCGATCATGCACCTAGATCATTTTGCCTCTTCACCGACGATATACTGTAAGTACATGCTTATATGCATTCGCTTGTGGTTACGTATTTACTTGTTGGGTTACGTACTTACAATTAGCCCAACTTCGAAAATCATTCGAAGCTGGGAATGAAAATTTGACTTTCCGGATTTTGATCACATTTTCGATCAGGGTAGGTTGATGAGTGACCTGCTCCCTTAAAAATAATATGGTATCGTTTTATATTACTTGGAATACCTTTCCAGATAGTGTGTACGCTCCTTTCCAGAGCCACAGATCAGGTTCTACAGCATTATTTGGTTGTTTAGATGGAAATTACTTCGGCTTACAGGGAGTTCGGTTTTCTTAGGATGGGTCATACAGCTTTTATGGCGGTACTGTTACTAAATTATACCAAAAACTTGTAAGGGCCATGCATATACGTAATGAACTGACATACTGAAATACTGACTAAATTTTTCAAAATGTACCAGGTAAACACAGCGATTCCTTATGGAGATGGCTTTGATTTCCCGACGTGCTATCCACAAAAATAGCTCAGTCCCTGCACCAGGAATTGACTTGGTATCATTTGAAGCCGAATTGGTGTTGACAACGAGCAAACTCGCAAGCTCTACCGGGTATATGTTGATGACACCAAGAATAAACTTGGTAACAATAATTCAAGCTGAATATGGGCGAGAAGTTGCAACTTGATTCATTCAATGCACGTTTGGAAAGTCCAGCGTAAAACCCTTACAGCAAGGTTCCTCCACACCACTAATCAATTCCTCCTAATTTCACACCGAGAGATGTTTTTCAATTTTATCCTTTAAGAATCGTCATCAATTATTTTCATTTGTTCAGCAATACGTGTCTACTTGTGAAGGCTGGTGGGTTGGGTGGACGTTTCGAACAGTGAAAGTTAGGGTAATTCGATTAGAATAGAACTCAGTGACCCTGGTTATTGCTCCTTTCTTAATTAACTTTGGTCGTGCCAAGCTAAAACCTGAAATTCAGATTACACCCTCTACTTATATTAATGCCTCTTCACTGAACACGCCACGTTGATATTCGATACAATATATACCTGGTACAATTTACGTGATTGCTCAATCTCAGCACCAATTTAACTTCATTTGATACGAGTATATTCCTGGTGTTGTCCAAATATATTTACCTAGTACTTGGTACAATTATTATTCCTCATTATCAGCATTAATTTGTCTTCAGTTGATACTAACAAGTAAACATTTTTGGTTCCCCCCCCCCAGATTTTCGAAATTCCACCAAAATTAGTTTGCTCATACCCTGAGTACAACTTTAAATCATACCTGCCACCTGAAAAATCCTTCGTAGTTTAAAAAACAAAATTTGGCGCGAAGTCAATTTGTCTCGAAATTCAAAACTGGAAAATTTAAATGACATTTAACATGGGAAATTACAAGTTTCACATTCCCCGACCTCCAAAAAGTCGAATTTTTTGTCAAACGGTTTTTCGTACTGTAGGACTCTAATATTTTTCTGCCAACAATATAATCAGCTAAATGCGTACATTAACGACATTAAGGTTAGGAATTGACCATTCACCAGCATTGGTTAACAGTAACCAACTAGTAAAAGCCCCGTGCTTCGCACAGGAGCAATTGCTTGTGTAAATAAATAGTGTAAATAATAAAAGCAAAGATGCTAGCCTATCCTACATGTAGGCCTACATGTAGGCCTATTTATAGGGTGCGAGCTATTTGCAGAAAAAATTATAGGCAAAATAGGGTGCACTGGTTTTTGCAGAAAAAATGCCTATAAAATAGGAATGCACGCCTGCATACACGCGGTCATATAGGCATATATGTAGGCAGCACGAAAACGCGCTTGTATGAAGGCAAATATGTAGGATGTACATATATACGTAACTATTTTCTCATTATTCATTTTGAAGAAGTACTCACAATCAGTTTGTTTAAAAATACGATACATAAGTAAGTAACAAACAATTGTGAGTGTTTGCTGAATAATTGTCGCATATGAGGGATAGCCTAATTTTTTTAAACTAATGCTATATGTCCATAATAATTTTGCTAAAATAAAGACAGCAAAATGTAATTATGAATTTAATCAAAATGTAATTTAATTCTACAGTACAGGGTCTCATGTAGGAAGAGGCTAACACTTCCCGTTGCCCTATATAGGCAGAAATGTAGGCAGCGGCAAATGC
>OX359250.1:5463728-5563090 GCA_947179485.1 Allacma fusca
TTTATGTCTAATGTTTATAATAATTATGGTTAGCGCTGTTAAGTGATAACCTAAAATGGCGAAATATTGCGAGCTTCCAGTATGCTGCAAGCAGTTGGTAAATGCCGAGAAGCAAAGCGAGCTGAGCGAGCTGAAAAACCTCTCCTCTGCGACAGAGTTTCAGCCCGCTGTGCTTCTCGGGTTGTTGTGTATACCACCGACTTGCTTGGCTATATAGTGAAATAATATAGTACATACCGGCTTGGCTTGCTATATAGTGAAATAAGCCGGGAAGGTTTGAATTCGGGAAATAAGCCGCGAAGGTTTGAATTGTACTACAAACGCGCGAAGGTTTAAATCAACAGAAGTGCTCAATAATAATAAAGCATAGATGGGCGTTTTTTAATCCCTCGCCCTCACCTCACGAGGTATGTAAAAAAATCTTGTCGCACTCGCTCTCACCCGTAACCCTCACGTTACTTCGCGCTGGAACTCGCACTCAGACTCGTGAGGGCCTAATCTAAATCATAAGGACTCTCCCTCGGCCTCATGAGTCCATAAGTACGGCCTAACTGCAAGTGCATTGCAATCTAGCTATCGCGGACCCGTGACGGTCTACTCTTAACAACAAGCACTCACTCTCGCCCCTCGAGTCTGAGGGCGAGTAGAAGCGTCGCTTATCTTTAAGGTTTAGGCCATGGCGAGTGCAATAGACTTAACTGCTAACCTCGTGAGGTGAGAACTATAGTTACCCACTAATTAACTAATTACCCACCAATGGCGTGAGAAGTGCGAAAAGTCCCATCACGTGAAACCTTGTCCTGATCCGTGGAAAAGTTGTGCAGTGAATTATTTGTCCCGCCTCGTCAAACCGTTGTCAAATAGTTGTCCCGTCTCGTCAAAAAGTTACCCAGTCAATTATTTATCCCTTGAAAAATGTATTGCATTTGGTTTCGTCGCCTCAAATAGTTATCCCATCCATTCCAGTCCCTTAGTTCAGTATCACCCAGTTAAGACCTTCAAACATTCACTTAATTCTTCAGACCTTTAGCTAATTCTTCTTAACTTTAGCTAATTCTTCTTAACTTTAGCTAATTCTTAACTTTAGCTAATTCTTCTTAACTTTAGCTAATTCTTCTTAACTTTAGCTAATTCTTCTTAACTTTAGCTAATTCTTCTTAACTTTAGCTAATTCTTCTTAACTTTAGCTAATTCTTCTTAACTTTAGCTAATTCTTCTTAACTTTAGCTAATTCTTCTTAACTTTAGCTAATTCTTCTTAACTTTAGCTAATTCTTCTTAACTTTAGCTAATTCTTCTTAACTTTAGCTAATTCTTCTTAACTTTAGCTAATTCTTCTTAACTTTAGCTAATTCTTCTTAACTTTAGCTAATTCTTCTTAACTTTAGCTAATTCTTCTTAACTTTAGCTAATTCTTCTTAACTTTAGCTAATTCTTCTTAACTTTAGCTAATTCTTCTTAACTTTAGCTAATTCTTCTTAACTTTAGCTAATTCTTCTTAACTTTAGCTAATTCTTCTTAACTTTAGCTAATTCTTAAGATCTTGAACTAATTCTTCAGACTCGTTTATGGAAAAAGGTACAGCAAAGAGGAAATGTGAGAATTATCTCGCGGGATTTAATACTGCTGTTCGAACTTCGTGAGGGCTAGCTTATTGTACTCACCCTCGCCCTCGTTTTAGTACGTACATTTTGCTATGCCTCGCCCTCATTTGCTGAGGGCCTTCTTTTATGATGGGAACTCGCCCTCATCCCTCAAAAATTGAGGGTGAGGGCGAGGGATGAGGGCGAGGGAAGAACTCATACCTCGTGAGGGTGCCCATCAATGTAATAAAGGATGCTGCAATTAGTTGGCCATTGTACATTTGTAACCAGACCGGAAAAACCGCTCGTTCAATTTTCAACTGAAAATGAATATTCGAAATACATTATTTTCAGAGGTGTGGAATATTTTGAAATATTGTATTTAAAATAATATTTGAAATACATTTCGTATTTTGTACGTCGTATTTTTATCACCGCAGATGTTTAAGCTATTTTGTATTTGGTATTTTGTCAGGACCATAAACTATATTGTATTTCGTATTTTGAAAATATATGAACGCCATGTTATTTCTATTTATTTATCTTGCTACTTTTGCCCACCCCGTATTTCAAATACAAATTACAATTTCAAAATACAAAGCTCTGACTCATACAGCTCTACATTTGTGACTGCTTTGTAGGACTTGCTTATTGAATATTCAATGTGTATTATATTTTAACGTGTGTTGGATATTCTGATTGGATATAAATACAATTCAATGGGAGGAATGGTATAAATTACCCAGGTATTGCTATTCGTTTTAAGGAAAATTATTCTGTATCTAGGGTGACTTTGATGTACACAAATGCAAGATTCTAAACTCTACTCATATAATAAGCTCACTAGCTTGAGCTTGGGGCTAACCGGGGTGATACCTATCACCAGGCGCGTACAACACTAATTAGAACGTACATATGTAAACTGACACATTCTATGGGAAATCCAATTCACGAATGTAAAACGCATCAAATTTTGCAAACTGAATTTCAGATTTTAAAATTCTCCACGTTTTACGATTCCATCAAATTTGAATAATTTTGGACCAGATTTTTATTGGGCTTGATCCGATTTCGGAGAATTTCGAGACCTGGGTTCGCTTCTATCGTTTCAGCTGGTGCTTAACCTACTGTTCCTGTGACACACGTCTTTGCTTCGAAAAGAAACTGCGGATATCAGGCGTGCTTGACCTTTTCATAATGAAGAATTAAATACAATTCACTAATTTAATAATTCTATCCAGCTTAAAAATTCCCTCGAAGCGATGCGTGTAAGTTACAGAAGCTAAAAGCTTTTAATATGAAAATATTTAAAGCCGCTGTTACCATACTTTTGTTGCCGTTGAAGGTTGAAGTCAAATCGACGAGGCAAAGGTCAAAGTGAAATCGGGATTTCGCAAAGCATTCAAATCACCCGCTAAGCAAGGATGAACACAATAAAAATATACTCTAGAATCACCCAAAACGTCTTTTTATTGAATGGTTTATTACCCACGGCTTCTTCCCGTCAAAAGTTGACCCATCCATACTCGCGAAAATCGTATCGAAATGCTTTTCCATTTCGACAGAAATTTATTGATCTAGAAATCCTTTGCTCTCGCAATGGACAAACATTGTACTGTCAAATCACTAAAAAGGTTTGCATGTCTCGGTATGGACTGATTTATTTTTAACTTTTTGAGTGATTTGGGAGTATTTTATTTCGAATGAGGGGGGGGGCAATTGCCCCCTTGGCCCCCCCGTTGGCTACGCGCCTGCCTATCACGATATTTGGGATTATATGCTTTATCGTAGAGGTGACCTTATTGGAATCAAGTTGCCGGAATTTAGGGCCAGGGTAAAAAACCATTAACCGAGGCCCTCAGATTAAAGGCCAGCAAATCTATTTTCAGGGTTAGGGCCAGGGTAAAAATTATTTTATTAATTCAGCCCTGGTAATAGGTATCACCCCCGTTAGCCCCAAGTTCAAGTAAGTTATGCCCAGTGGACCTGTATACAATGGGTTACAGCTGTTGCAAACATAATTCAAGAAAGTATGTTCCAAAATGGCAATTGATAAAATGAGTTCAAAATAATGTATTTCGAATATTCATTTTCAACTGAAAATTGAACGAGCGGTTTTTCGGGTCTAGTTACAAATGTACAATGGCCAACTAATTGCAGCATTGGTTATTCGAAAATCTGGAGGGGGCACCAAAAAATGTTTACTCGTAAGTGTATGCCTGATCCTTCTTCGTTTCACCAAAATCTCACCAATACCGTAGAACAAGTCTTTCTAACATTACCTTTAACATAGTTTATTCCTGGTTCAAAGAACTGTACAATTGGACCACTTGTTACACTTGAATCAACCTTACCAGGAATTTTTTTCTGGTGCGTGCCAGAGAAAACCATTGCACCAATTTCTCCATATTAAAGTGTAACGTTCTAAAGTTATCAGTTATCCAGTAAAAATTCTTTCAGATTCACGCCGAATTTCCCCAGCACATCAATTTTTGTAAATCTAAGATTCCCTAGTACACTGGGCCTGTTTCCTCTCATAAGACCCTGAGTTTATCTGATGTAACCCTTGCTGCGCTAACGGAAATTCTTTGAAGGTCGGAATAGTTGGTCTTCAATTTTCCAACGGGGGTTGTTAGGACCGTTCAATTTGTTCCGAACTATTTTGGAAGCCAAATTAGTAAGTCAGTAATTTCTACAATCAATAATATTGGAGAAATGCTGTTTCCTTTTTACAATGGGAACAAGCTTATTTAACTAGCCCGTCAGCGTTTTTGTTAAAAATTTATACGTAGCCACCACTTGAGTAGGTGAAGGATCTGAACTCCTATTTCTCCAAAAGTAGAATAGTGAGAAGATAACAGTAGACTTATTTAAAGCTACGAAACCCTTCAGGCAACCTTTTTGGTGATAATCTAAAATATAGTACTCCGGGCTATAGGCTCAGAACATGTTGTAGATGCTACAAATGGCGGCATCTTACGGAAAAATTAAATACTCCGTACTGCACGTAAGAAACTATGGCTCGAAGTTTCAAAAGAATTATTAATTTCAAGCTTAAAATTTTAAATTTAACCTCCTCATTTAAATACGACGTTTTCAAACGTTTCACTTGAATTTGTCGAACGAATTAACACAAGGTTATACCTTCGTCTTCCATACGACCCTCCATCGCGGCTGTAATTTCGTTATGCTAATTGCTAATGTTACCTCTCCGTGTATGTGGTGTGTAAACATGTAATTATTATTACACACAAATAACCCGTCAGTTCGATTTTTTGGACATTTTAGCACGATGAACAAATTGCAAGATATACATCTAAACTAATTGGATGAAACACGCAAGTGTTCTTATTCATGAAACCAAAATGTATGTACGACGATGCTATCTCAACATGACCATTCTTGATGCATATATATATATATGAATAACAAACGTTTGAATTGCTTTGAGTAACGATGACATGTTTAAGAGAGCGAATAGAATATTTTGTACTAAATTTCCGTTTAAAATCCGTTATATGCATGCCAAATGATTCCAAAGGGCTTCAAAGTGTCCCTTATAACTAATTTTCCGATATAAAAATGTCCGTTGTATGCAATAATTTTAACATTGGTTATATGGGAGCCTTGCCGGGACAAACAAATCTGTCCGGTGTAACTAAATATCCGTTGTAGAGCCATCCGTTATATCGAGTTTCTCTGTATTTAATTTTTCCGTAAGATGCCGCCATTTGTAGGATGTACAACAGGTTCTGAGCTTATAGCCCTGAGTACTATATTTTAGATTATCACCAAAAAGGTTGCCTGAAGGGTTTGGTAGCTTTAAATAAGTCTACTGTTATCTTCTTAATGCCGCTCAATTCTGTCAGATCCTACATGTACTACTCAAATAGTGACGCTTTACCGGTACCGATGAATACAAATGGTTGTCAATGAAATCAAATCAAAACGTTACTGTTTTGTTATGTTTACCATATTCACCAGAAGATTGTCCTGTAAGCCATAGGTTAGGTCAGATAAACTATTGCTCATTACTGTATCGTTATTTCTAACTTTAAGGGCGAGGGAGGGGGGTTATGTAGAAATGAATTTTGTTGACATGAGGAAGAGAGCCTGCACACGGATTATTACACATAAATCTGTGGTGAAGTACCTGGTAACACATTGAGCAGTTGGAAATTAGTTTAAACCAGTAATTAGCAACCAAAATGTACACGTAAAGGTTCTGATTATTTAGTATTTATCGTTTTGTTTGCATTTGCGTGTTAATATTTATTTTATATGGTATCCTTAGTTTTATTGGAGACTTTTATGACTGCTACTATTTAAAAAATGTTATTCCATAGATATAAATAGTTACGTATATACTTCATTAGGAAGTGACGCAGTTGTCATGTAATGATACACATATATTGTGTATATAGTTCATAAAATGGTAGGTCAGTCAAAGGAGGATCAATGTGTCAATTTATTGGAATCTGTTGGGTTGGTTGGACAGTGGCTTGTGGGAGAAGTGACGCTTGACATCCTGCGACCGGGGACCAAAATTCAATAACAGCAAGCGGGGTTATCAACTATGTCGGAAATACAATCAGTACTGTGAAGTAGAAACAATGGCAACCCCGAGAGCTGAAACAGAAGATCATATTAAGTTGAGGTTCCAGATCGAGCTTGAATTTGTCCAGTGTCTGGCTAATCCAAATTACTTGAATTTTCTTGCTCAGAGAGGATACTTGAAACAGGCTACATTTATCAATTATTTGAAGTATCTGCAATATTGGAAAGAGCCAGAATATGCTCGGTTTCTGAAATATCCAACGTCATTGTACTTTCTAGACCTACTTCAGTATTCAGAATTTCGTCAAGAATTAGCTAACGCTAAATGCGCCAAGTTTGTGGAAGAACAGCAGCTGCTTCATTGGCAACATTACATTCGGAAAAGGTCCAAACTTGTACCACCGACTTCAACAGAAACTACCATCAACTCGTCTAGTGTACCCCCGCCCCATCTTCCTATGACGGGCAATGTCACGAAACATTAGCTTGTTACAATGAATTCGAAAGGTCAGAATCATTGAGGAAACAAAATAGACGACTTGACGTTGGTTCTATTGACATATAACTGTTAATTTACTAGCAATGTCATTACCATAGTGAACACAGCGTAGTTTATTAATTAAGCCACGATATCAATGAAGTGTAGTATGTATGAAGTTGTTTTCAACTTGTCGTGTAGGTAGGACCATTTTGTTTCAAAGTTAATTGGGACTAGTTATCGGGTGATAAGAATCTGTGTACTGATTGATCTTCATTTTGTTTTGATTCAATCAGATAATAGTTGGTAATGTTCGCAGCTCCTATGCGGTAATGTGTAATAAAGTACCTAAGTTGAGTTTTACTGTTGAGCTAATTTTTTACTCAAGATATCAAGATGTCCTCTGAAGAGTTAGAGGTTGTTGAACCAAGACCTAGAGTTTCCCTTAATGACCTATCTCCAGCTTCGGTCGAGTTTGATTCTTCAAAATCTGCCACAAATTGTCCATGGGCTAATGTCGTTCAACCAGCATTGCAACAAAACGCTACCACCTTAAATGACATCATGAGTGAACAGCTTGCTGGTGATTTGCAATTTGAGGAAGAGAGAGAGTTTCTGAAAGAGCTGCTAAAATCCGAAGATCCTGATGTTAAAATTTCTGAATTGATGGATGTTCCCACAAATTCCGACGATTGCAGCAGTGATCAGGTTATTGCCCAAATGCTGCAGATGCAGTTTAACCGGGAGTATGACGACCAAATCAAGCGAGTAGAACAAAAGTTTAACGGATCTTCCAAAGGTAAAAGAATTATTATTTGATGATGCTATTCCTAGATTTAAGATTTGCGGCTACACTTGAATTTTTGCTGTAATTATTATTTTGTTTATTGTCTGCGTATTTGAGATGTTGAGTTTTCAATAGAAAGCAGTCAATTTCGCGAAAAATATTCAGGTCGAGTCTGATAGAATTTTTAAGTTCAAGTTGGTTTGTGTAATTAACCCTTGTTTTAATGTATGAATGTAGTATCCGTTTCTTTATCCAACTACATGGTGTCCCCAGTTGATGATGATTCTGATTCGGACGAAGAAATTAATTACAATCAGAAGTCGTGGGATTCTTTTGAGGTTAGTGAACAGTCGGGTATAGCTTTTGCAAAATATTTTGTGCTCTACACCAGGGTGAATACTTTAATTGCAAAATTATATTATAGGCTTATCAAAAATCGTTCCCGGCCATGTCAAAAGCCGGTTATGTCCGTGTAAATAATGAAGTGGTTACTAAGCATGACATGACAATGAGTGGGCGAAGAAATGCGTGCCGGGTGATGGAATTTCCTCCTGGTATCAGTACTGGAGACGGAGCCAGTTTTGATATGCAGCTATCCAATAAAGTGCGTTCAGTCAGGGTTTTATTTTGTAATTATTTATAATGTTCACTGGGCATATTTTGATTCCATCTTCCATTTATGCGTACATAGGTATTCAACACACTCAAGGTGTATTCAAAGGCAGAAGAAGGTCGACGAACTCGTGTGCACGACAAAATAGACAAGTCAACATCAGAAATGGCAATAGATGCCAAAACAAGGCTATTGTTGTACAAACTTGTCAATAATAACATTCTTGATAAAGTCTACGGTATTATTTCTACTGGGAAAGAAGCCGTCGTTCTGTATGCATCTGGTGGAAGGTATAAAGTACTCCTTCATGTGGTGTTAAAATTGTTATAATTATACGTACTCCTGTCAGATATTCTTATTCAGATGTAGAGGGCGTTCCAACGAAATACTTTTGGGAGACATAAAAACCTTTCAAAGGCCCCCACATAAAACTTTCCGACCGTATTCTTTTAAAAAACAATTCAGAAATGCCAATAAGGGTCCCCAGTCACTATGGGTTATTCGCATTCCCAGAGTTGTAAAATATTTCATATTTCAAATCGAATAGCAAGAAAATTCAGTGCACAAATTTTTGTCAAAACATTTCGAATTTCATTTAAAAAAATAACACAACATCAAGCTTTACAGTAAAGATAAAAAATGTTGTGGGTCCTAGCATTTCCAACCCCTAAAGTAGTAAGAAAGAGGATTCTACTTGGTTGGATATTGACATCCATATGTGGGATGAGAATGTTACTCGACCCCCATTTCAATCATTAAGCTGGGATTAACTCTCCAACCACGACAGGTGGAAGGGAATATATAACATCTTTACTGTGAAGCTTGATGTTGTGTTATTTTTTTAAATGAAATTCGAAATGTTTTGACAAAAATTTGTGCACTGAATTTTTCTTGCTATTCGATTTGAAACATTAAATATTTTACAACTCTGGGAATGTGAATAACCCATAGTGGCTGGAGACCTTTATTGGCATTTCTGAATTGTTTTTTAAAAGAATGCGGTCGGGAATTTTTATGTGGGGGCCCTTGAAAAGTTTTTATGTCTCCCAAAAGTATTGAAGATATTTCGTTGGAATCTACAGGATTTATGATTTGGATGTGGATGTAAATATCTACAGAATACAGTATATCTTGTAATGTATATATATATGTAATATATGTATATATATAATGTTACGTTTTGGTTTCGTAAGTATAAATCTTAGTTGGAATAATATTTTTCGTGATCACAGCCTTTCCGACGAAACTGAAGTTGTTACAGAAATTCCAGCCGAATGCGTTGTCAAAGTATTTAAAACAACTTTAAATGAGTTTAAAACCAGGGACAAATATATCCGTGATGACTACCGTTTCAAAGAAAGGTTTTCCAAACAGAATCCAAGGAAAATTATTCATCTGTGGGCGGAGAAGGAAATGCATAATTTGAATCGAATGAATAAAGTGGGCATACCATGTCCAAGTGTTGTGGTGCTGAAGAAACACATGCTAGTGATGAGTTTTATTGGGAAAGATGGGCAAGCTGCACCGATGTTGAAGGAGGTGAAGTTCTCACAGGACAGCGAAGAAGATATGCAGCTTTTGCAAAGTGCTTACAATCAGGTTATAGAAAGCATGCACAAGCTGTATAAACAATGCAGCCTGATTCATGGGGATCTGTCCGAGTACAATATCTTGTGGCACGAAAACAAATGCTACTTTATTGATGTTAGCCAGTCTGTTGAACCTTGCCACCCACATGGTTTGGAATTCTTGTACCGGGATTGCACCAACGTTTGTAATGTAAGATCATCTACATTTATAGATCAAAGGTACACATTTATCATTTAATATTTGTGGATCGAAACAATAAGTTTTACTTATTACAGTATTTTGCCAAGAAAGGGGCTAAAGACGTAATAACGCCAGAGTCCTTGTTCTTTGACATCAGTGGTTTCAAACTTGATGGATCTGGTGCTGAAATTTTAAACCAAGTTAGTTGCGCCATACGTCCGTATTCTTTCTACCAATTTCTGTTGTTGTTTCTTGATGCTCTCAAAAGCAAAGTGTTTCAGTATAGCAATGATAAATTTTTATCAGGTACGTGACTACGAGAAGAATCTGGAACTTCTTACATTCGCTAAGACGGAAAAGCCGTATCCATTTGAATATTGCTGGGAGAAATCGCAAAAATGAGGATAATTGGTCTCGTGTGTTTAAATTATTGCAGAAGTAGATAATAATTATTATTGTTCTCAATAACTACTACAATTTTCAATTCCTAATTTATCTAAAACCGTTGCAAAATTCATATAATTAAACTACCCACCATTTGTGCATGTAATTTAACACATGTGCATTATTTGGTATTTAAATTGATATGCATGAGCAACAAGCAAGGACATGTCTGCCTGCAAACACCAATCTGAATAAATTGATTGTACCGATTATTAACAATCTATTCTCTATGTTACATATATTTCTCAAATTTTTAAAACAGTTCAATTATTATTGTTTAGGGAGGAAACTTAGTCCTGCTTAATATAAGTTTTGTGTTTGACCTCATGCGAATTTTTCTTCATTGGGCTAACACGTAGGCTTGGGTTAATAATTGCAATGGTCTCCAGCCAGTCTCACTCATAATGCTCCTCATATGAACAGGGACGGGGCGAAGACAAGAAAGTGATGCCCATTAGTTAATTGGAAATCGGGGCGGGATGTCGACAACAAAATATTTTCCAGCCATTATCGGGACTGGTGGGGACACATGTTTTGCCCCTGCCTGTAAATGAACGGGGCACGTAAACATCACTATACCATAATTTCAGGATGATGAAAGGATTTTAAATCTTCGCTGTCTCTCATCAGCGCGCTTTATAGGTTCGCGAGCACACAACCATAAAGGCTAAATGGCTCAATGGTATACCAAAGCATTATACGGCAGCAAGGGCAGTGATGTTGTCACGGGTTATATTCATAACAACTTAAAAGGTGACTACCCGTTTACATTACGAGAAGACATTTTCCTATTAGAGTATGTTTTGAAAATTTTAAGAGTTAAGAAGTTAAAGACAGTTATTAAATGTCAGGGACAAAGTTTTGATAAAGTTTTGTAGATTTATTTTCACATGGACAACAGAATGTTGCTTTTTCGAGGGGTTTTACTGAAGAAAATATGAAGGCCTTTGTAACTGATACTACCGATCAAGGTGGTACAATGGGCAAAGGTGAAGTTACATATATACACAAGTAATTGTGTTTTTAATTTGACGTTTTGGAATTTGTTGGATTTTTAATTATTATAAAAAATTTTAGTAATTAAAAAGGCTTTACTAATTCTTAATACAGAATTTCACGATGAGAGGGCATTTTTAAATCTTCAATCTCTCTCCTGAACGTGCTTTATTGGTTCGCGAGTACAAATAGAAAATTACTTGTTTAAATAAGTTCTGTAATGTTAGATTATTATCATACGAAAATGCATTTCAGAAGCAAAGTTCATTATTTTAAAAATATTAGAATTGTAAATTCCGACAACCGAATTTGAATGCTGGTGGAACAAGCCACGAGACTGCGTCGATGTTATTATATATGTTATCTAATAACATAATTTGACGATGATGAAAATTAAAGCTTCTTCGCTCTCCCTCTTTAAGGATAAGAACTATTGGTTTGCGATTGCGAGTACTATCAATTACCTTAAAGGCTAACTACCCGGTTTATTTGAGGTATGCAATATTCATGTATTTACAATTGGCGTGTATGTATTTTCCATTGGCGAATCCGATGACTGTTTATGCATCTCATTATCTACATCATTTTGTCTAGAATATTTATATATATCTACAAGCACTGCACAATCAGTTATTTCGGAATCATGTGACATGTGATTGAACCAACAAATTATGAAGACTTTCGAAGCCAGCAAAAGCTGGCTGTGCAGTGCTAGTCCTTTATACAATAATTTGGTCATGTCATAAACTTTTTGAATTTTCGCGCCAAATCTACGAGCAGTGGTCGTCATGGGTACAAAAAGTTTGTTCCCGTTCCCGTTCCTGTTCCCACTCTGTGGGTACTCCCCTTAAGTGTTCCCGTACCCGGACCCGTTCCCGTTATGATGGGAACAGTATTTTAGGTACCCGTTCCCATGAACTTAATAAAAACGTGTACCCGGACCCGTTCCTGTTCCCGTACCCAGAAATTAAAAATGTTGTGGACCCGTACCCGTTCCCACAGCTGGTGTTCCCAAACCCGTTCCCGGGTCCAAGTCGTATTGTAATTATATGTGGTAAAAACTATTATCAGGATTTCACTAACCAAACCCTTCGTTTTGCAGATAAAAACTGACAATATGCAGGGCGGCTAAACGCTCTCCCATAGCGAAGCATATCAGTAAAATTACTGATTGTTGAATTCTTCAGAGATTATGTACCGAGTAGACTGAATATCTACACTTTAAAATGACACTCTGAAAGGATGCAAGAATGAATAAAACATTGATATTGCTTTTACAATAATAAAATTGAATACTGATGAGGGTTTCAAAATGGAACTTAATATTTAAGATCAATTACTGTCCCAAAGATAATTATTCTGCATATACAATATATCTGAAAAACATATTCTAGTACGTGTAAGTTTCCCTTTGTTAGATTTATTTTTTGAAAATATTAACTCGAGCAAGCAATTTTTCAAGGGTAAAACGTGGAGCAAAAGTATAAACTACTAATAATTAAGTTTTGTAGAACTATTCTAGAAAATACAGCAACTGTATTGAAACAGGAGTTCTAACATTATTATCTTTAAGGCAAGGATATGCGAGTAGAAATTGCAGGAAAAAAGAACGAAATGGAATATGCAAATTGAATTTTATACATAAATAAAGTACTATCAAGTCTTCCAAGATCAATTTTGAGTGTTTTTCTAGAAAATGGTAAAAGTACCCACTTGATCCCGGGAACAACAGGTATGGGAACAGGATCATGTGTACACCGTACCCGTTCCCGATGGGAACGGGAACAAAACGAAAATCTCGGTTCCTGTTCCCACTCCTGTTCCTGTTCCCAGTGGTCGGGTCCACCTGAACGTGTTCCTGTTCCTGTACCCAAACAGGTTGGGAACAAAATATTTGTTCCCGTACCCGTTCCTGTACTCGTTCCCGTTCCCATGTTCCCGGGTTTTACCCGTTCCCGTGACGACCACTGTCTACGAGCCAATAAGAGAGCTACGTCTAATTTAAAAATTAGTTCAAAACTAATTCAAAAAGTAAAAGAGCGTATTGCTAAAAAAGCACAAAAAATCCAAACAATAATTTGGCCGTGTCATAAACTTTTTGAATTTCGCGCGAAGCTTAATAAAGATTAAAAAATAAAAAATAATAAATAATGATTAGTATTTTTAGCTTTGGGCCGAACCTCAGCGGCTTTCTGTTTTTTCCATTGGCGAAGCCGATGGCTGTTTATGCTCGTCTTATATAATACTAGGAGCACTGCACAGCCAGCAAATTGCTGGCTCAGCGAGGCAAATGTAAATAGGGAAGGCGGTAAATAGTTGTATACCACTGCTGCCCTAGTCTAGTCAGACTTGACTAGGAAAGACTAGACTTGACTAGACTAGGAGGCAAAAAGGACGTAAAAGAATAGACTTGACTTGACTAGGCCTGCTGTTACTATTACGTGACTTGACTAGAATAGACTAGGGCGACTCGCCAAAACACAGGACTTGACTAGACTTGACTTGTATGACTTCATGGAAATGCTAGTCAAGTCACAATTACTTGAGGCTCCCTTATGTAGCTGAAAATCAAAGCTAGAAAGTCAATGTGAAATTCCAGTGTACACGAAATGATCATCATCAGTACCGTTTGGTATGCTTAAGTACATGGCTTCGCTTCAAAAGAACAAAACATAAAATTTTCTACTAGGTACGTAAAGTGTTTAAGAACATGTTACAATTTATTCCTTAACAGTGCAATTGATCATAACGAAAGCTAGAATACATTTTTCATATTACTTTCTTCTTACAACTAAAATGGAAATTACGTACCTGGTACTTCTTTCTGTAAACCAAAACCCCTCCCCAAACCAAAGAACCAATCTTTCTAACGTGCCCTTTAACGTTGTTATTTATTATCATTATATTACAAGAGATCATTCTTCCCAGGGCAAAAATTATTCTGGCAGGGAAAATCACCAAGGAAAGGGATTCCTTTTTGAGGACAAGGATATTCTAATTTGTTGGCCTTTGAAATGAAAATCCCTTGACTTTTCAACTTTTTGGCGTGTTTCATGAAAATTAGGTAAAACAACAGGAATTTTTAGATTGTTTGAATAGAAATATAACGTCTTCTAGGGACATTTTAGTTGTCAACAGGTATTTTGAAAATCGCTGACCTTTTTCAAAAATGTTCTTCCAGGGAAATTTACAAAAATTCTACCCCTGGGTACAGCCTACTACAAATTCTTTACGTCGTTTGTTGTAAATAAACACGAACTGGTTATTTGATAGAGGTATTTGCTAAAATCTGAAAATTTTGAACTCAACGAAGCTCAAGTTTTAAAAAATAATATTTTTCATATTTTCCTATTTAAAATGACGGAATTTTTAGAAAAATACACTGTGACTAGGGGAATTGACTAGACTTGACTAGGGAACCAGCTGCAGAATCAAGACTAGGACTAGACTTGACTATGGCTAATTAAACGTACAGCTGACTTGACTAGACTTGACTAGTTGCGGCTCTAAACTTTAAAGACTAGACTAGACTTGACTAGGTAGCCTGGCGGGCAGCACTGTTGTATACATACATTAGCATAATATTAGCACAACCCTAGTAAGAGTGTAGACTAACATACGGTAAAATGATTTTTTGATTTAATTTTGCTGTAATAATTTTTTAAAATAATTATTGCTCTATTAATTTGAAAGAGTGCACCGTCTTGGTGGTAGACGCCTGCCCTTAATACTGCATAATGCTTTATTTTTTTTTAATTAAAAAAAATAATAAAAATATTTTTTTTTATTAAAAAAAAATTATTTTAATACTTTTTTTTAATTTAAAAAAAATATTTTAATAATTTATTTTGCCAGTTATTGCTGGCTCAGCCAATAAAAAACAGCGCGCGGAAATTTGAATCTCAAATTCGTATTACACCAAGACGAAGACGGCTCACTCTTTTAACTTAGTAGAGAGGATGAACTGATTGTGAGACTGTAATTTTGAATTTACGCGCCAATCTACAAGCCAATAAAAAAGCTGCATCTAATTTAAAAATTAGTTCAAAAAATAAAAGAGCATATATTGTTAAAAAAGCGCAAAAAATATAAAAACATCTGCGTAAATAAGTACAAAAGTAATAAAAATGGGGTTTTAAAAAAACCGAAACAAAGATGCTTTCACGGCTCTAAAATGTGAACAACTAGCATTTGATATGAGAAAAATTAGAGCAATAATGAACGAAACAAAGCAACCCGGGTGCAAACACATAAATACACATAATGTATTACTCGGTAGCACCCGAGATGCTTTGTTTCGTTCATTATTGCTCTAATTTTTCTCATATCAAATGCTAGCTGTTCACATTTTAGAGCCGTGAAAGCATCTTTGTTTCGGTTTTTTAAAACCCCATTTTTATTCAATTGTTTTCAAAATTTTCTTGATAATAATATTATGAGACCATTATATTAATTATAATAGTAATAAATTATTAAAATTTTCATGAAGTTCAAATAATTTAATTAGTTGTTAATATTGGAAAAACTTCAAGTCACGTCTAGAATATTGAAGGTTATGATTATGACAACCGTAATTCATATTTTTAAACAATTAATTTTTAAGGGCCCAAGCCCTTGGTCGCACATCATAAGATTTTGCACACTAACTTGCAATAATTAGGCAGACATATATGCAAATGTTTATCAAAGTTGTTGTGGGGGAAGGCCTTTAAAAAAACTGCAATGTATTAGGATAGGCAATTCCGTAGACTCAAGGGAAAACTTAGGTATAAACAGCTTCAGATCTCGTTAACTAAACATCCTGAAGATGTGCGTTAAGCATTGGACGTTGTACAAATTCTGTCATTGACTTTAAGCCCTTAATATTCGGATTTGGTCAAAGGGTGTAGAAGTTATCCTCAAATCTTTTTTTTCAAGGGGGTAAGTGCATATCTACGCTTTGCGTTTTTTACGAAAACGAATTTTTTCAAAAGTTGAAAATTCTAATTTTTGCGAATCAGTAAAAAAGCATCTTCGTATAAAAGTACATTGTAAAAAAACACTCTCTCTACTAATTCCAAAGAATGGAGTCTTCGTCTTTGTCTGATGTAATGCGGATTTAAGATTCAAACGAGCACAACCATAGTAAATGTGTAGACTAACATACGGTAAAATGATTTTTTAATTTAATTTTGCTTTAATAATTTTTTAAAATAATTCTCTCTTCTAATTTGAAAGAGTGGGTCGTTTTGGTGGTATTGTGGTAGAGGGCTGCCCGTGGCAATGTTGCCGCCCTTGCTGCTGTACAATGCTTTAATATTTTTTGAATTTAAAAAAAAGAATTTAATAATTTACGAGCACTGCACAGCCAACAAATTGCTGGCTTAGCGAGGAAAATGTAAAAAGGTAGACGTAGACAGTAAATAACAGTTGTATGCAATAGCTAGCTGCACAACATACGCGTGAAAAAGGCCCCAACTCAGCCCAATACAGAGTCGGCCAATATTACTTTCGGCTTCAAAGCATGCACCCTAATAAAACCTAAACTTCCCGACCGATTTCAATGAAAATGATCTCATTGAACTCAGCATGAAGAGTTGTGGCGGTACATCTCGAAAAACCGCCAAATATCCCGCCAGGGATAATCTCAATGGGAAGCGATTCTATTTTGCGAACAGGGATTTTAAAATTTGTTGACGTGTTTCAGGAAAACTTGTTACTCAAACAGATATTTTTAGATTGTTTGACAAGGATTTGAATACTTGCAGGGAAATTATTTTTTCCAACACGGATTTTGACAATCGTCGACCTTTTTTTCAGCAGGGATTTTTGAAATTGTTGAGGAACTCCCAGCAGTGAGTGACATTTGATTCAGCAGGGAAAGAAATAATCTTCAGGGGAGATTTACAAAAATCCGGCCCCTGGTAGATGGGCATTTTTGTCCCCCTCTGCCTCTTTGTGCGAGGGATGGAATATAGCCAGCTCGCACTCTCCCTCGTCATCAATCGAGCGACACGCTACGGGTTGTCCTCGTCCACGCCCTCGTGAGGTGCTGCTTTTAAAATACACCCATCTCCCTCGCACTCATGAGGGCCCTCGTTATTTTATATTACGCGTAAATAAACCCCCCTTCAATTTCCTACAATCCCTGTGCTTTCAAATAACTTTTTCACGGACACTTGGTTAAAATATGACAACTTCAACATGTGTCAACATACCCCCACCCAGTTCTGAACGTACCGAACTTTCGGATAGCTTAGAAAGTTTACAGAATTTCCTGCAACCTAGCGTTCAAAACTAATTTAGAAAAAAATTTGTGTTGAAATAAACTACTGTATTCAAAACAGTGCCCTTTATTGGTGCAGGTTTTACCAAGGTATTTGGGTACACGTACATTTTGGGTGTCCTGGTTGACATAATTGTAAAAAGTATAAAAACCTTGAAAAATTGACAATGTTTATAAAAATAACGTAAAAATAAGTTTAAAATTCTAATTCATCGGTAAAAAGTGCCTATTTCCTTTATATTTTCATTGTCGGCAAAATGGAAAACAATTAGTAGTCAAACTACAATATTTCATTATAAAAGACATTTTTGTCTTCATAATTCGACAATAAATCTTCATTATAATCCATTCAGTAGTTCAGAAAATGACTATTATTGATCAAAGCTGTTTTCTACGTCTCCGGTTTATGAAGATTAGTCACAAATAGGTTCCATAACCTCAGGGGGGCGGGATATTTGGCGTGTTTTTCGAGATGTACCACCACAACTCTTTATGCTGAGTTCAGGGAGCCCGATCTTATATAAATCCGTTGGGAACTTTAGAAGTTATTAGCTTACATTGGAATTTTCCCATATGGGGCTGGGGAATTGGAATTTCTACGGGGCGGGATATTTGGCGTGTTTTTCGAGATGTACCACCACAACTCTTCATGCTGAGTTCTGGGAGCCCGATCTTATATAAATCCGTTGGGAACTTTAGAAGTTATTAGCTTACTTTGGAATTTTCCCATATGGGGCTGGGGAATTGGAATTTCTACGGGGCGGGATATTTGGCGTGTTTTTCGAGATGTACCACCACAACTCTTCATGCTGATTTCAGGGAGCCCGATCTTATATAAATCCGTTGGGAATTTTAGAAGTTATTAGCTTACTTTGGAATTTTCCCATATGGGGCTGGGGAATAGGAATTTCTACGGGGCGGGATATTTGGTGTGTTTTTCGAGATGTACCACCACAACTCTTCATGCTGAGTTCTGGGAGCCTATTTTTATAGAAATCGGTTGGATGCTTTTGATTTTATTGGGATACATGCTTTTAAGCCGATGAGTTTATTGGCCGAATGTTTGAACTACGAGTTGGGGCTGAAACTGAGTTGGGGCCTTCTTCACTGCTATCTGCACAACCCTAGTAAATGTGTTAACTAATGTACGGTAAAACGATTTTTACGAAGATGCTTTTTTACTGATTCGCAAAAATTAGAATTTTCAACTTTTGAAAAAATTCGTTTTCGTAAAAAACGCAAAGCGTAGATATGCACTTACCCCCCCTTGAAAAAAAAAGATTTAAGGATAACTTCTGCACCCTTTGACCAAATCCGAATATTAAGGGCTTAAAGTCAATGACAGAATTTGTACAATGTCCAATGCTTAACGTGCATCTTCAGCGTGTATAGTTTACGAGATCTGGAGCTGTTTATACCCAAGTTTTCCCTTGAGTCTACGGAATTGCCTATCCTAATACATTGCAGTTTTTTTAAAGGTCTTCCCCCACAACAACTTTGATAAAAATTTGCACACCTGACTGTCTAATTATTGCAAGCTAGTGTGCAAAATCTTATGATGTGCGACCAAGGGCTTGGACCCTTAAAAATTAATTACTTAAAAATGCGAAGTATGGTTGTCATAATCATAACCTTCAATATTCGAGACGTAACTTAAAGTCTTCCAATATTAACAACTAATTAAATTATTTGAGCTTCATGAAAATTTTAATAATGAATTACTATTATAATAATATGGACTCGTTAAGCCAAGAAAATTTTGAAAACAATTGAATAAAAAATGAGGTTTTAAAAAAACCAAAACGAAGCTGCTTTTACGATTCTAAAAGTGAAAAACTAGCATTTGGTATGCATGGGAGGAATTAGAGCAATAATGAACGATACAAAGCATCTCGGGTGCTACCGAATAATATATTATGTATACGTATGTGTTTGTACCCGAGATGCTTTGTATCGTTCATTATTGCTCTAATTCCTCCCATGCATACCAAATGCTAGTTTTCCACTTTTAGAATCGTAAAAGCAGCTTCGTTTTGGTTTTTTTAAAACCTCATTTTTTATTTCATTTAATTTTGCTTTAAATTTTTTTAAATGATTCTCTCTTCTAATTTGAAAGAGTGAGTGGGTCATCTTGGTTGTGGACGGCTGCCCTTGCAATGTCGCCGCCCTTGCTACTGTATAATGCTTTTAATTTTTTTAGAATAATAATTTTCATAATTTATTTAGTCAGCTATTGCTGGCTCAGCAAATAAAAAAAACTCGCATATTGAATCTCAAATCCGCAAAAAAATGTAAAAAAGTTTTTTAAATAATTTCAAGTTATTAAGACTTTTTAACATCCTTTTTTCATTTATTGAGCATCATTATTTTTATTCAAAAAAAAGAAAAGAAAATGCGCAAAACAGTATAATGCTTTAATATTTTTTTTTAATTTAAAAAAAATTAATTTAATAATATTTAGCCAGTTATTGTTGGCTCAGCCAATAAAAAAAGCGCGCGAATATTTGAATCTTACCATCACGGACACGGAGTACGGAGACGGAGACTATCCACTCTTTCAACTTAGAAGAGAGGATTTAGCCAGTTATTGCTGGCTCAGCCAATACAAAACAGCGCGCGGAAATTTGAATCTCAAATTCGTATTACACCAAGAAGAAAAGAAGAATACGAAGACGGCCCACTCTTTCAACTTAGTAGAGAGGATGCACGCGCGCTAAATAAATTATTTAAATTATTTAAAATTTTTTTAAAAATAAATTATTAAAGCACTAGCACTGCACAGCCAGCTATTGCTGGATTCGAAAGGCTTCATAGCTTGTTGCAGTCGATTAGCACATGATTCAGAAATACACCCCAGTTGTAAATACACTCGTATTACATACTACAAATAAGCCGGGTAGTTAGCCTTTAAGGTAGTTGGTAATCGCAAACCAATAGGAGATGTTATCCGAAAGCGGATCAAGCCACCACAGGACGGAGGTGGTGGATAACCCCCATTTCCCAATAACACCGCAACACCGACGAAGCCTAGTGGTTTGATCCGCCAGTATTAAAATTCCATTGCCGAAATAGTTTTTTTCTAATAGAATATTTTTTAAATGATCTTTGCTTCTGAAATACAACTTCGTATGATTATAATCTAACATTACAGAACTTTTTTATGTATACAATTTGTAATTTGTACTCGCAAACCTATAAAGCGCGTTTAGGAGAGAGAGTGAAGATTTAAAAATGTCCCCTCATCGTCAAATTCTAGTATTAAGAAAGCCAGTAACATTAAAGCTTTTTTAATTGCAACAATTTACAAAACTTCTTTAAAACACAATTACTTTTGTATGTACCTTTACCGACCTTGATATTTTCTTTAGACTTATCCCTCGAAAAAGCAACACACAGTTGTCCATGTGAAAATTAATGCCAACTACAAAAACTTTGTCCCCGCCATTTATTAATCTCTTCTCTTTAATATAAATGGGTAGCCACCTTTTATGGTAATGTAAATGTAGCCCGTGACATTTTCACCGCCCTTGCTACTACTTGCTAAGGCATATAACCTTTACGGTAATTTGTATCCGCGAACCTATAAAGCGCGTTTAGGTGAGGGAGGGAAGTTTTGAAATTATCGCCCCATCTCGCGCGTTTTATATTTTAGAGATTATACAGTAGCAATGGCGGCGACATTGTCACGGGCAGCCATTCAGTACCAAGACGGCCCACTCATTCAAATTAGTATTTTTAAACAAATTTAAAAAAATAAACTATTAAAGCATTATACAGTAGCAAGGGCTGCGACATTGTCACGGTCAGCCGTCCCGGGGTCTTGCGACATGAGACCTTTGGGCTTTCTTAATAATTACTATAATTTAATGTAAGCTTTGTTGTGACGATGAAAAACGCTCAAGGAAAAGTTTGGATACTGTTATATTTATCTATCGAAACCCAGGGGTAGGATTTTTGTAGGAAGACCGGAAGATTCTTCCCAGAGAAAAAATATTTCTGGCAGGGAAAATCTCAAAGGAAAGGGATTTATTTTTACGAACAGGGATTTTTAAAATCGTTGACCTTTTTTTTGCAGGGATTTTCAAAGTTGACGTGTTTCAGGGAAATTTGTTAAGCACAGTATATAGTTATATGAAATGTATTTCGTACAAGACATTATTTACGGAGTAGAAGTATTGCTGCAGTCTTATGTAGCATGTACGAGAAACGGTCAACATGAAACCGCGGCAAACAGGGTTCCTCCATTTTCGAGCAAATTTTTCCCTAGATTTGGAAAATAAATTTATTGACATATGTTAAAAATTGCGGTCTCAATCCTCAAGAACATGAAGTAAAGTCAGATTTTTTGAGGATTTTAGACATCACACATTTTTGCATTTGGTCAAACGTTTTTCGTTATCACTCATTTGTAGAAAATGTCATGAACTTTCTGGGGAGCTATCCAGCAGGCCCCGACGTTGCGAATTGTGGGCATGACCAGTACCAGCGGAGCAAGATTGGGGAAAGTTTTCAGGAACCGAGATGCGGAAAAGGAGCTTCTGATTTTGCTATTTTCATAGACGGTCTATTGTTTGTAATTACACATAAGTATATCAAAGCCATGTGACGAAATTCGAAAATCGTCAGCAGCTTTTTGATACAAAGGTTCACTAAAATGAACCCGTATATGAAGTAGTATTTCAATGCAGGTGAGTGTTTTTTTTCAAAAGATCCACCCGTGAAGGCAACTATTTTATGAAATACATTTATAGGGCCCATCCGATGGACAATTGGAAGCAAAAGTTTACAAACACATTTTCAAGTAAATCCAAATAGAAAGGTCAAAAAACCGAGAGAAGCCGAAAAGTAAAATAATTTATTGTAGCCACACCAATTTGAAGTAATACTATAGTAACAAATAGGAACTATACGCATGAACGTCTGTGTAACGACATATGTATGTCTTAATTAAATTTTCGGAATGCCAAAGAATAATTGTCTTTACAATGTGCAGTGGGAAAAGGAATAGTTGTATTAAGTGTATCAGCAAAGGAAGTAGTAATAGTTAGGAAAGTTATTTACAAAATCGATAAATCGACCATTAATCAATAAATCGGTCAAAAATCAATAATGTTTTGATTAATGATCGATTTATCGATTTCGTGCATAACGTGCATGAAGGGTCCCCTGTTGAGGGATTGGAGGGAGCAGAGCTCCCTTTGGAGTTTGAAGGGAAATGTGTGGGCGGACGCCTGCGTGCGTATACATATGGTATTAACTGTGCGTAGGCTGAAGGATGTTTTAAGCATCACAGTGTAACGAGCATTAGTTTAAACAGTTGATTTATTGAGATGTAACTCGTTCATAAACGCTCAGAATATGTGTACACATGAAATATAATTCTGAAGTAAACAAAACAAAGTTGAAAACGTGTACACATGAAATATCATGCAGATCAGTCATTAGTTCGGAATATATATGTATATATGTGTGTATGTGAAAGGTAAATGTGTAAAAATTCTGAAATGAAAAATGTTTATAAAATTAAATATTGAATTTTTGTTTAAAATGTAATCTTGAATCTCCTTCCTTTGTCTTGAGCTGAAATTGTAAATAAAACTTAAAAACATGACAAATGCAGCTACCATTTCATCATTCCATTTTGGAATGGACTGATGAACGAGCTGGAGTATCGGAATGTGATGAATCGCTCAGCACGGATCCGGCTTTTGATCCCTGCTGAGATCTCCTTTCTCCGCTGAGTTTTGCTCCGGTGCGCTACGCTGGAAGAATACTCGGACCCGGCTTTTGATCGTTGTTTGGCTCGTTCTCGCTCGGCTTTCCTCTTAGCAGTTTTGCTAAGAGCTTGGAAGACACCAGAACACTTGGAAGAATGCTTGCTGCCACTGGCAGGAGCATCCACAGATTTTTGAGGATTGCCTGGTTCTTTCGGGGTGCAAGCAATATCCCAAGTTAAAAAAATTAGGATTTCCATAATTTCGTAACGAAATCTAGGAACCCTAATTTAATAACTCTATATACTGAATACTTATGTTCAAACACTTAAATTTTACTGAATGTATTTGTACTGACTATCAGTGATTGTCTCAAAAGATGAATTTATTACTGCCTTATTGGTTGTTTGTTGAATGCATTAACGGTAAAACTTTGTAATAATGGTGTAGATAATATTGAGCTTAGAAATCAAATGTTCTTGTATGAGCACTTGTTTGATTGACTCATCAAACAAGGACTAGTTGAATTTGTATTTTGAAATTAAACATTTCAAAATACAAATTCAAAGAAACCCGAGTTTAAAGACTATCAAACAAGTACACAATTCAGCATAATTTTATTATGAAACGACCTCTCATACTTGTATTAAACACATCGGTGTCATAATATACACCATTATTGTCCACAAGTTTTCCGTCTGTTGGTTTGAACCACAGCGTGTCTGTGTATCTTTTAAATCTATGGTAGTGTCAACCCGCGGCCGATGGGGAAGACACGGGGTTTAACAAATGCCTGTCCTCCTTTTCCACTGTAGCAATGACCGTTGCGGTGACAATAGTAAGCTCAAAGTCCAACTCGGATTAGAGATTCGATTTTAGTTGGTCGATTCTCGTATTCCACTGCTCGGCATTTGGGAATCTGGTGGGGATCAAAAAATTTTGAATCCCAAAGTCTGACAATAATTTGTCAACAGGTTTATTGAAGATCCTCTTTTGGCTCCCAAAGGTTTTGTAACTAAAATAAATAAAAATCAAAATATTAGAGAAAACAGAACGAATGTGAGAGGAAAAGAAGAAAAAGAAAGGGCAAATTGATGTGTGTAGTATGACTGGATATGAAATTATGTGTGAAAATGAAGTGTGAAATATTTATAGTGAGGCAAGAGATTTAGATTTTGAAAAATTTATTCAATGTGAATTTGATGAATGCGGGACGGTGAGACTGGTGTATGTGTCTCTTTCACGTCTACACATTTTTGTTACACATATATGTATGAAAACTTTGGAGAAGAGTTGTTGTAAAAGTTGGCTGGAATGACACCGTTGGCTTAAACTAAAAATAAAATTGACCGTTAAAAACTTTGCATAGCATTTTTCCTTTCTTTTAATTGTGCCCTCACCAACAGCCTGCATTTCTCTGTATTGTGTAGCTTATTCAAGGAGTCCCAAAGTTACCTTTCTAAGTAGTTTCTACATAAAGTATTGCACATAATCTGTATCATTGAGTTTCTTCATAATAAGTAGGTTGTTATGCTGATACTTAACAATACGATTTGAAAAATGTTTCCTTTAAAAATTTAAAATCTAACACTCTTGGAATTATTAAAAATTCAATTTGGCCCAATATAAAGCCCCCACTAGTTGATCCGGATTTTAACAGTTTTCAAGTAAAGCCCAAGACTTTTGCGAAGTCAGTAGGTGGATATAAATAATCTCGGTCCTTACCGATTACCGGGTTAATAAAGATAATCAATTTGTTTTCTCCCTTAACATAAGCAATGCGTTTTTTGTTTGCAAGTTTGAGCGCCACATATTTTGTTAAATTCAGATATTAATTCGCTAATATGAGCATTCGTCTTCTTGAATTGATAAATTATTTCTACAAGCGGTTGGTAGCCCGGGTATAAAGTACCGATTGGAACAGCAGCCATGTGACTGGGAATAGATTGTTTGACAATTCGTCTTCGTTTCCTCGTAAGACGCAGCTGTGGTTCGCTCGTTGCGGCTTGTGGTATACTTCGTAGACTTTCCTGCATTGTTTTACTTGGTTTGTATCGAAGCTTCTACAGTCCGATTTCATATTTTCCTCGGGGAAAATGTATGGGGTTATGCAACTGATGCAAAATTGATGACTGGGATATATCGTTCGAATTCGTTAAGGCGATGTAATGGTCCAACTCATTCTCCTGCGGAACAAATCGAGCGCTTCTTCGGGGGTACATTTTGAACTGTTGTCAATTCAAATGACAAGTTGTGAATGACTCCGATTAATACATGAGCTCGCTTTAATTTGACTTCTTAACCAGGCTAAGCTCCGGCGCATAAAAACTGTCCAGAGCTCTTGTCTGCTAATATATACGGATATGTGTTCACAACCTGAACTACCGTTTTGATTCCTCCAAATAATTCCCATAGATGTGCTGCCACACAGGAATTCCCGGTTGTCACTTTATTTGCGACCTGTGTTTGGTAGCGTTGTATGCGCTGGTGAAGTCTAAGAGTACTTCAACAATTCGTTTAGTGTCTTCCATCTTCCATATATCTTTGTAACTTGGAAAAAAGCGTTCTTATGAATCTCTCACTCATACTTGCTTTAATAGGAGAGTGGATATTATAAAGCGACACATGGTTTTGAGCAAAAAACTTTCCGAATGCTGTCGACATGAATTCGGTTCCTCTATCCGTATATAAATACACGGGAGTAACTCTAGCCTCGGTAAAGAGACCGGAAGGCTTGAATCATCGAATCCGAATCCTTGTTCTTCAACAATCGTGTGCACGCTTTTCTAGACAAAGCGTCAAGCACAACCAGAAGAAAGTGATTGCCACTGGTAGACTATCAAGTCCGACCAGATCTTTTAGATCAGCAGTGAAGATTTCATTGATAACATTCACCATAATTTTCCGCGTTGGAATTCCCCTCGCTTGTTTGTGCAATGAAAATGTGTCTAGAGCTCTTAGCTGTTTTGATACTTCATCTTAGTTTGAAAACTCCTCACGGTTTTAAAAAAACCGTTACAACCGGAAAATGATGAAATAAATGAGTTTATGTACGACTTTTGTATCTTCGGCCGTCCTTCACCAGCTTTCGTCGCTTGCATTTCTTAGTTTTCATTTCCCCTTTGCAGACCCATTTTCTTGGACCAAACTTTCAACCAGTTTTCTCAGCAACGTCTTTATCGGGAGTATTCAGACCCTGGTTGTTTTCACTGGGGTTTATATTGTCATTGTCAGCTATTTGTTCTCGTTAGCCCACGGGTACGCTGTTCCCAAACGCTTTCCAATCGGGTTCTAGAATGTAGTTCTCTCCCTGGTAATATCTGCAGCAGTATAATTGTAGGTGCTCAGATTACCTTTTTCTCGACAATATTTTGCCGGTATCCGGTAGAAAATTGTCGTTAACCGTCTTAGGCACTCTCGAAGGTTCTTTTAATGTCCCTTTCACAAGAGATTCATTCTCCGAAATTGGAGCCTCGCTCCTCGCAACATTTGCTTGTTTTCATCTTTATACAAGTTCATCAGCCTGTCGTAAAGCTGAGGCTTAATGACTTTGTAAATCTGTGCCATTTTTAATATATAATGGTGCAAACAAATTCGTCTTTCCATATTCGCAAAACACTGCAGAGTATTTTATTCACTTGCGTTTTTTGTCTAATCAACACTGTTCGTATTGAATATGAAGAATCCTCGAGAATTCTTTTAGCACAAAATGACTTGCAATTGCTGAATATGCAAAAATTGACAACACATTCTACAACAACAGTGAGTTCTCTGTCCGATGCTTGCTCAAGCATATAACTTCGCAAATAACCTCTGTTCAGCTTTGCAGAGGTTATATAAAATTTTAATCTAATAAAATAAAATCTCAAATCTGGTCGTTATTTTTTCGGACCATACCCCTCAATTTCAGGGCCGGTATATAACGAATTTCTTCAACGTATACGTGTTTTTATGCTTTGGTTGCAGATCCCGTATGATGATATAGCTAGATTCTCTTCCTATGACGGCCTTTCGGTATGCATCAAGTAAGAAAGCTACGTTTTCAGGACAAACCTGGCGCTCTGTAGTGGACACTATTGATCTGTCCCTTCCAGAATTTAAGTAACACAACCACTGGGTTGACAACTCCGGAAGGTTTTTATGATAGAGATTTTGTAAAATTACTATTATTTAATAATTGATAATCAAGCACGTACACTGCATAAATCAATTCTTCCTCAAAAACACATTCAATCTTTCTGAACCTGAGTGTCGAGCTCGAGAGTTGGCACGACCACTTCAGAGAGAAGCGATTATAAGTTTCGAACAGCGGGCATAGCCAAAGTCATTTGTGGCCGGTGCCAGTTCTTTAGACGTTTGAAAAATACATCAGAGACTTTATTGTGGAGCTGCTGACAATCAGGTCATTAAATGCCTTCTCAGTCGTGAGATGCACTGCAAGCTGGTCCAGAATTTGCGATATAAATCTCTAATCTGCGGCCTCACGTGCTGGGAGAATTTTACACTCGTAACAGTCCAGGTCTTGGTTTCCCAGCTCAAGTAATAGAAGTAACATCGGTTTTATCCAACACAAGCCGCAATGTCAAAGTCCATTTGTAGTAACATTGATTTTTACAATAAAATATAATCTTATGTAACGAATTCTGGAAAAGAAAATCATTAGCTAACCATGAAGGCTTCCGTCGGATGTTCATAGAACGTCCATGTAGTAGTAATGTCGGGATTTTTATCCGGTTGAGGAACCGAAGATAAGCCACCATAGGGATTTAACGTGGGCGTAGTCTCTGCAACTCCGACTTTGCCTTCGAACCTGCGGATACCATTCGTTTGTATAGAAATTCTGCTCTTTTGCTCAAGCAACAGAAAATAAGTCTGATGGAACATTAAAAGTGAGCAAGTCCTTCTCACCTATCTCGGTATAAAACCGGTAGAATTGACGGGGAAACTAAGAAGGGTCGTGTGAACGGCTTTAAAAAGCATTCTCATTATGTAATTCTGCTGGTATACATATGTTTCAAAGGTCATGGAACCTTACCTTTCTAAAATCTTAAAGAAAAAATCTTGAAAAAAGGGAACTGACGTAAACCTGAGTTCACACTATAATTTTTCGTTGGACTACATAACCAAGATTTCTTGGACTAACTCTACAAACTGTATGTACATATATGTATACATCAAAATAGGCACATCATGCTGTTCTATGATAAAAATGTTGGACGTTTTCATAATTCAAAACACGTAAATAAGAAAATATGAAATCCCAAACATGTGGTGTAAATACGTGCATTACGGTACGTACTTTAACAACTTATTGCAAACTTTGTTCAATTCGTTTATATACATACAAGCATACCTTGTATTCCCAATAATGAATATTCCCATTGATATTGAATGTTGAATATTCTAAACAATTCTTACAGTATAAGTATTCGTACTGTCAAAGCCAGTAATGTGGTGACACAGTAGGGCGAAGTTTGTAAAACCACCGACAGTTCACAAATTCGACAAAGAATGAGGTAATCCTTGCTAGCCACAACGTCTGCACATTTGAACTTTGACGTAAGGTGATTGAGAAGACACCTTGGGAATCCTTGGGCACACCCGTATTAGCCCATCTCAGACACGATCGGTTGCGATGGTGACGGCAGAAACCTGTTGCCAGTGTTGAAAACCAGAGTCGTTGAACTATATCAGCATATTATAGTGACTTCTACCATTTCCGCGAAATGGCGTGTTAATCGGTAGGATTAAGAGTTTCGAGAGATTGTGCTGGTAAAACCCCCAAAGGTAAATCACAAATTTGGAAATTATTCATTACGTCGTGAGTAAAACGGCCAATATTGAAAGATTAAGGACATGAGTCATAAATATGAACAAGCTTTGAGAAATAAATATGAACAAGCTTTGAGAAATAAATATGAACAAGCTTTGAGAAATAAATATGAACAAGCTTTGAGAAATAAATATGAACAAGCTTTGAGAAATAAATATGAACAAGCTTTGAGAAATAAATATGAACAAGCTTTGAGAAATAAATATGAACAAGCTTTGAGAAATAAATATGAACAAGCTTTGAGAAATAAATATGAACAAGCTTTGAGAAATAAATATGAACAAGCTTTGAGAAATAAATATGAACAAGCTTTGAGAAATAAATATGAACAAGCTTTGAGAAATAAATATGAACAAGCTTTGAGAAATAAATATGAACAAGCTTTGAGAAATAAATATGAACAATCTTTGAGAAATAAATATGAACAATCTTTGAGAAATAAATATGAACAATATGAACATATAAATATGAACAACACATGTGTGATAAATATAAGTGTGGTTATTGAATAATCTCGAAACACCTACTGAACCCGTTGGAACTGTCAGCGTATAAAATGAAACGACCAAACCCTGAGAAAGGTCAATCGCAGTTCAATCAAGAAAACGTTGAAATTATCATTTTTGTTCTGCCTCATCTGGCCGTTACTGGTTAAAATCCGGTTCTTACTGGATTGGTCCAATTGCTTGGGTTGGTATAAATTATCGTAATTAATATTATCCAAATAAATAGACTGTCCACTAAAACCGGTTTTAACCAAAACGTACCACCGGCTTGGCTAATATTACGCATGCATGATCACAATTTTGCCAAGCGGTCAGAAATGGCCTGGTTATTATTGGTTAAAATCTGGATCTAACCGGCCCGGACCTGTTGTGTAGGTTGGTATAAAATGACCATAATTAATACACTGGTCTGTGGAGTGTTCGCCGTAAGTACGATGTCGTCATGAGAATTCTAATTGATTTTCCATTCACTTTAACACCGTCAACATTAGTTTTCTAGAATAGTAGTAATTTCG
The DNA here is from genome assembly GCA_947179485.1 of Allacma fusca. Classification (NCBI taxonomy): domain Eukaryota; kingdom Metazoa; phylum Arthropoda; class Collembola; order Symphypleona; family Sminthuridae; genus Allacma; species Allacma fusca. The sequence continues at coordinate 5,493,789 of OX359250.1, forward strand.
TCAACGAATAGGTTCAGGAGCGTTGGGATCATGGTTTCACCTTGCAGTACTACAGTTAGTATAAGTATAAGTTTACTGAAACCGTCTGCAGACCGCACTTTTGCATGCGCTAAATTATAGAGTTCACGTATTTTCTCAATTAAGTAACTGGGTATCTTTAGTCTTCTTAGTCTGCACCATGGTTTGTTCCTTTTGATAGTGTCGAATTCCTTTGACAAATCGACAAAAAGGCAGTACAACTTCTTCTGTTTCTGGGCGGCTAATTGGACTAGGCTATTAAGTATAAATAGGTGGTCCAAACAGCTTCTGTTTTTCCTGTAAGCAGCTTGTGATTCTGATGGAAGGTTATTTTGATTGATAAAGATGTTGAGTCTGTTTGCAAGTAATATAGTGAAGAGCTTTACGATTCTGTTCACTAGTGATATGGGTCTGTAATTGCCTGGGTCGTTCTTGTCTCCTTTCTTGTAGATAGGGGCAATTACTATTTCCAGTAGATTTACTGGAAAGCTTCCAACTAAGCATATGTTAAGGCACTCTTGCAAACATGGCAGCATTTCTTCAGGTAAATATTTGCAGACTTCATTAGCAATTCCATCCGCACCAGGAGATTTATTATTTGCTAATCTCTTCAGGGCCGTTCTTATTTTGTGTAGTGTAAATAATTCTGGTCTCTCGACTCTGGTTACTTCGTCCGTGTCTATATCCCCTGTGAAATATTGCCTGAAATGATTTTCCAATTTTAAAAGATCTATCTTGTTGTCGCTCTTGTGCTTCTGTTTGTTGCCCCTGGAGTTGTTTAGAAGTTTCCAAAAGGTTGATGAATCTTTGGTGTTGTGTATAGCATTTGCAAACATTGTGTAGAACCTTTCTTTAGTTGTGGTACAGACATTCCTGAACTGCTCTCTTGATTGAGTGTAATTCTCTATTGCTTCACTGTTTAATCTGTCTGCTCTGAGCTTTTTTAGATTTTTGTTGCATATCTTTTTTTGCTTTCGGCATTGATCTTTGAACCATTTCGGGGCGTTTCTCCATTGTCTAGTTGTTGCTTTGGTTGTTCTCAATCCCGATTTGTTTGCGTACTTGAACATTTCCTCCGTGAGCAGGTTCACATTTCCTTTCACTCTGTCCATGATATATACACTGTCTTGAGTGATTCGTGTCTTAAATTTTTTGCTTAGGCTGTTGTCCCAGGTGACCATTTTCAAATAAATTCTTTTGTTTTCTTTTACTATATTTAGATTGGATCTTGTTAGGAGAATAGGTAAATTATATGATAAGTGCACGTTCAATGCTTTAAAGTCTTCTATATGTGTTTCATCTTGAGTAGCAAAGCAGAGGTCAATCAAAGATGAGCCATTGTATGCATGGTAGGTACAGTCACCTTTCGGATCGCCTTTTGTCCTTCCATTGATGATGATTTTATCTTCTGCTTCAAATGTTGACTGCATTAATCTTCCTCTTCTGTACGTGATCTTATCCATTGTGTTGCGTACTTGTGCTATGCCGTTGATATAGTCTCTTTTCTGTGTTTGGCACTTTTCTCCAAGTCTTGTATTCAGGTCCTCCAGTAAGCTTGCGCGTGTTTGTTTCATGTTATTCAGAAAGTCAAATACTTCTTCGTCATATTTTTCGGAAGGAGGGACGTACGCGAAGTAAATGCTAAGTTTATTGTCTTCTTTGCTGCTCGTCTCAGTGTAAAAATCAGATATAAACCTAATGTACGTATTTTTTTCAACTGAATTGTGAATTCCTATAAGAAACCCCCCACTAGGTCTTCCTCCGTAAATGTTTTTTTCTTGCTGGGATGGTTGTGCATTTATAATTTGTAAATACGTGTATACACATAAATTGTATTTATCCATATGCGTGTACATAATTCTCATAGCGGCTCTAAAGTTGGTTAAGTGTTGTACGGATTACTACTTCAAATGGAAGGACTCGCGTAACCAGACCCTTTCGGTTTCAGCTCCCTCCGTCCACAATGGACACTAACAAGACGAGTGTTAAACCCACACCTACACGCATGAGCGAAAAAGGTTATTTATATATTTGATAAACATTGACAGCGTCAATATTTATCATGTATCAAAATATATATTTTATCCTTTCACAGTGTTTTCGATGTCCGCTATCGCCTTGTGAGTTTTTCTGCAGATCTCACATTAATTATGAGTCCCATCTGTAAAAATTCAGTTAAAAGACTACATGTGCGACCTCACCCTGACGAAAGACGGAGTCATGTTGACGCGTACATGTAACCGGATCTGACAAACTTTTCTGATCTATCCCAGTTGCAATTTGGTAGTATGCTATTGTATAGATATAATAAAACAATAGCAGCTTCTGATATTTAATCAAGCATTCAACAAGTTGCTCCAGTCACGACATGTTTTTATTCAATTTGTTTAAAATTTGTGGTCGTATAAAAATTGAAATTGGAATGGGAATTAAAATGGAAAAGGAATCTAACAATTGAGAGGGAAATTTAAGGATGCACGAGGCTACAATTTTCTTTAAATCAAAACACTATGAGCTGGAATGGCTCAGCCAAATTAAAGTTATTCTAGTCAATGCCGCCTCAGATATCGTGGAGAAAAAGAATAAGGGGCCATTCAAGTAATTCATAACGCAAAATTGGTCAAAATTTCACCCCCACCCACATGCTGTAACGTTAGGGTAACGCTGACTAAAGTACCCCCTACCCGACGTAACGCGTTACGCGTTTTTTTAAATGCTGCTTTAGCAAATACATTAGATTAAATATATGTATGCCTGCTTAAAGACTACGATTCATACAGACTTTTTAACCGGCCAGGAATACTTTCAATAACTTCAATGTCACTGTCTTCATCATCACTGTCTGCATAGTATGCATGATATTATCGTTCATTTTGAAACTCTCGTTAATATCGTTATCGTTTATACAAAAATTTCCAATATGGATTTTGAAGAACGATATAAACGATAAACTTTTATACCGTAAAAGCATTGTGGGTACTATAAAAAACAATGCAAGTGAGTTTCTTAAAGTGATTCCAGGTACCTGTTATATGTACAATTGACGTGAAATTCATTTTTTGGTGTATATTTCAGAAATATTATTCGGAAACCAAAATTTACTGTTATGGTAAAAATACCTAAAATCAATTGATATTAACAGTTGTCATTCAAATATACAAAATCCACTTGCAACCCCGTCACTGTCCTCGTTTACAATTTTCTCAGCAATCGTCTTACTGTTATCTCCTCATCCTCAATTATTATTTATTATTTTTAAAAAATTATCTCAATAATTATTGGACGAATTCGTTTCGGCATTTTATAAGTTTTTTAAATGTGTCAGGAGTAATGCAGATATGTCTTGCAAATTTCCAGCTCTGCAAATTTGATAAAATAGTAAATTTGATACGTAAAAAAGATGGGTTGATGGCGTCTTACGGTTTGCTAATTGTTGTTGCTGTTCTTAAATAAAGCACCGAGCAACGAAACAGTGTGATAGTGAGTTTTTAATGGTTCCAGCGCTATGATCCAGGGCATTTTGGCTGTGGACATACAGTTTCAGCGATTATCGCTAGATTGTGCGATACTTTATTGAGACGATATATCGTTTGAAAAAAACGAGAATTATCGTTCAACATCGTTCGTCAAAAATGTACGATATTAACGAGAATATCGTATCGTTAGATCGTTAATATCATGCCTACTGCATACCCTTGTACACACATTCAATAATGTCCCGCGTTTATACTTTCAATTGTTTGAAAAAATGAAGTCAGGCAGAATTTATGAAGTAAATGTCCACAGCTTAAAGCTACAGCGTGATAATCACTTCCTTGATCCCCCTCCGGCGTACCCCGAAGGGGTTCGAAACATCCTCCACATGCAATAAATTGTCATTTAAAATATTAAAATTAATTAACAAAATTCAATAAATGATGCACAATGCTTGAAATCTTTTAGGGCGAATTTGGCTTTTCCCTGGACAAATGTTTTCAAGGATATATGTGCAAAATCGTATATGTATGAAATTTACGTTACGTGTGTATAATAGGACCACCAACTCGTCGTAAACTTCGAAGCTTTAAAAACGAGTCATTTAATTTTCAGATCTTTCGCAGGTAAGAAGGATCATCAAAACATTGCGTTACATACCAAGGTGATCTACGACCCCCCGATGCACGTAACAAAGCATAACGTTAGTTTGTAAGGCCACCCGCTACCCCTGTGTTATGAATTACTTGAACGGCCCCTAATCTAGAGCACTGATGTTCTTGGAGTATTAAAAAGATTTGAAATAAAAATAGCAGAAGCAAGACTCTTTATCGATAGTTCCGGAAGAGGATGTCTTACTATGCCATTTTAAGGACGGAAAGGAATTATTAACTAAGAATGAGGACGACAATTGCTTTCTCTACTGCATTGCCGGTTCATGCAGTTCAAACGTTATTTCTAAGCGCAGAAGCAACTATGTCTCGTCTACAACAATAAATTTATTTTTAATTAGGGGTGATGTTGGACAACACTTTCCTCTAACCCATTCGAGCAAGTTCTTACGTAACAAGAGCGTAAGAAAGCTGAACATTTGTAAATTGTGCTTACGTAATTTGAAAACATCTGCAGCCTTGATTTTACATTCGTGAAACGGAAAACACGCAAATGTAAGAGAAAAGCTCCTCAGTGAATGTTAGTTCAAACGACTCGAGATGATATGACCGTATCCCAATGTTCTTTATTTTGACTTTTGACTACTGAAACATTTTCATCCCATGTTAATGAAAAAGGATTCAGTACTTTGTTTAATACCGAGTTTAATCCCGCGAGTTATGTACTGTGTTTAGTAAATACTACAGCAGCCGGGTCAAAACTCACAGCCTGTGAGTATTATGACGGGCCGGACCCGGTGCATCACTTTTTAAGACGAGTATTTTATCACGCTCAAGAAATCACGCTAAGTGATATTAGATCGACAAATAATTTTGTCACATCAACCGATTCAGAACTTGAACGCCACAACGGAGCCAAACATTGTGACTTTTGCCTTCGAGAATTTACCCTTCCTGGTGAAAATGATATGAATGCATCTGTCGAAAAAGTAGGCGAACGACATGGGATTGCAAAGAAAGCTGTACAAACGCATCAGCATTGCCATCAAAGTGGACACCATCTCCACACATTATGCCAGAGCAGTAATTTAAAAATTAAGTTTAAAAACGATTTAGTTTGCGTATGTCATAATGGGTCAGGATTCGACTTTTACCTTCTACTTCAAAATTTAGTTCACCATTTTTCAGCCCAAAGGATGTCATAAGCAAAGTTGGTGAAAACCTAGTGCAGCTAAATATAACTGCATGCAATACGTACATACATTCCAGATTTAAAATCAAAGCGTGAGGAAATTTATACGCCAAGTGTAAAGCAGTCGTGCGGAGAAGAAAGGTTAAGGTTCGATTTATTGATTCGTTTGTTTTTGAACTCTAGTTTAAGCACAATTGCAGCTGGACTTAAAATTGAAAACGAGTCTTTTTAATGACTGCTTACCATACCTTTGCCTAGACATGGTAAACCTTGTTTCTAAAGACACATTAATATTTTTTGAGAAGTTCCCTTATCCGTATACATACCTCTCATCGCCGGAAACGTTCGTAAACGGACAACGTATCCCAGGCAGGGAGCATTTCGACAACGAATTAAGGAAGGAAAAAATTACACATGAAGAATAGGCAAAAATACAGATTTTAGTCGATCAATTTCAAATCAAAGATTTTAAACGTTTACAAGAGATTAGATGTTTTCTTTCGTATGGATTCGACCCCATCTGTGTATGTACGGTGTCTAGATATTCCTGTCAATGCTTTTTATCCTTCACCAAGGAGCCATAATAGAATGCATTACCAACAAAGACATGCTTGATATGATCACATCTGAAATAAGAAGTTGAATGGCATTCTGTACGCGCAAAATTGTGAACGCTCTCCGCTGTGCTTTGCTCCTACCAAAGAGCGTACACATATACTCTAGAACAATAAAGTATCTCTTTATGCCGCCGCGTAGCTTGGCAAATTCCCTCATCCAAATTACAGGTGGCAAAGTGTAGAAACTTTGAAAGACATTAATTGGAAAACGTTTAACGGAGAAAATGAGACTGCCTCTATTTTGAGCGTATGTTGGCACTACCCTGAAAAACTTCAGGATGAAAATGAGTCCTTGCCTTGAACTCCGGAGAAACGCAAGGTTCGAATTACAGATTTGTCGGCCGGACAGCAGGACACTATGAAATCTCTTGGTCTTGTTCGTTTGTTTACAAATGAACCAAGACTTGCTTCACTTGTAGACTTGTGAAGATCGTATCTTCGTACAAAAATCTCCAGTTTTACTTAAATATGGACATGGAATTACTCGACATGCATGCAGGAATTAGTTGTCATGAAGAGACTTATTTTAAACCAGGGACGGGATATCGGAAAAATACGGATTTAAATTCGGATTCGAATACTTTCTAGTTTCGATTTCAATTTTAATTATTTTTTATAATACTTAAAAATTTGAATTCCGATACGGATTCCAATATATTTGAATTTCCTTCCTGAATTTGAATTCAGATTCAAATACTTTTCGGATATTCGTACAAAAAATGGGAATTTATTCAAAAGAACAATAAGCGATGCATAACACATTAAGTGTTTTTGCATCTACACTATCACGCAAATCATTTAATATAAATTTAAGCGCAGAAAACACACGCTCAACCGAAATTTTAGTAACTAGAAAAGGAGTAAAAGTAAAGGATAGATCCCATAACATTTCTAAAGAATTCGAAGTAACCTGTCTAACTACTTTTCAGGTTAATTCTTTCTGACAGTATCTATTTACAAATCGAGTTTTGATAACACATCGTAACTAAAATGCACTTCTACGGAATTAGTTTTAGGCATCCCCATGATGAGAATAAGATTTAAGAAAGGATAAACTTGATTCACTTAATCTTCCAGTAAGACCTTGTAGGAATTTTTGCAAAACGGGATATAAATCATTGCCCACTACCAACCATACAGCTTTCGTTTACCAAACGTTCATTACTTACCCTTTAGGTTTTATAATTGCATGTGTGCGGCTTTCAAAAAATGCTTCCTATGAACATTTTCTCGCACGTGACAGTATAAAACCCAATGAAATCGATACTTTATTGGAATCGGAATTCTTTAAAAAATATTCGAATACCGATTCGAATACCTTTTTTTTATTCTAATCCAATTTTGGATAGAAATACCGTGGTGAATAGTTTTCCGATTCTAATATCGATTCGAATACCCGAATTTTTTGAATATAATTCCGATTCGAATTCCGATTCGAATTCGAATTCCCGTCCCTGTTTTAAACCATATATTGAGTTTTACAATGAACAACGCAAAAACCGAATCACAGCAGGTGCTGTGCAAAATCCTTTCGAATGGAGTTTTTGGGAAACTCTGCAGTGAAATAAGGGGAATCTCGAGGTTAAATTTTGTGGATCGAAGATCGAATGTCAAAAATTCGTCAGTGACCCTCGCTGTGCTGACTTTATTCCGATTTCCGTGAACATACGTAAGATTATGCTTACTCCTAAGAAGATTGTACTCAACAATATTATTCATTAAGACATTGTAAAAAAAGCATAGTTCATTAAATTCTACACTCGTGAACAAAATTTCTGAAATCTCACTGCATGTTTCTGACAACTACTAAAATTCATAACAAGCTGAGTTTTGCTCAGCTGTTATAATGAGACTTATGAACAACATATGAATGAGCTGAAGAGATCCAAAAGAATCAAATTCACGGAACCAACAATGAATGAGATAATGGAGGAACTGAGGACAATCAGTGCGAAGCTAGAAGGATTCGACAAACGACTGGAGACTCTGGAAAAAGTAAATGATACCTTACAAAGATGTCAACTTCAAGTCACAGAACTAATAGAACGTATCGACGCACTTGAGATCAGGGAAAGGAAGAAGAATATAATTATACACGGCATAGAATACCAAAACCCTGAGATGGAAGCGGAACTTAGGAAAAAGCTTGAATCATTCTTAGGAAACCAACTTCAGATACACCCAGACTACGTTGCTACATTTCGTCGCCTTGGAAAACCGGACAAAATCAAAAGACCAGTGTTAGTCTCTCTACATCCGGACTGGCAAAAATCTGCGATCTATAAGAAAGTAAGCAATCTTAAAGGGACAAACTTCCAATTCGGTGATGATCTCCAGCCGAACATCAGACAGAAGCAATCAATACTCCTTTTGGAAAGGAAAAAAGCAAAGGCAAGGGGAGACACTGTGAAAATGAATCCAACAGTTCTCACGATCAATGGAATAGCCTACATGGTCAACTCTGAAAACAAAATTGTTGTGAAAAACAAACATTATTGATATAAGACCGCCCGTTCTGTATATGCAAATAGTGACTCTGACTCGAAATTATTATACTGGAATCTACATGGCTATAAAACTAAAGACAAACATTTCTTTTTTGATTTAATTAATTTAGATGCGGATGTGTTCTGTTTATGTGAAACCTGGTGTACATAGGAAGAAATCAGATCCATAGCCACATACGAACTTACTATTATAAACGCTGAGAAAGATGCAAACATTACCAGAGGACGCATGAAAGGAGGACTCATCATTGGTGTTAAAAGTGAAATCAGACACGCAGTTCTACATAATTGTAATTGGTTTGTAGCTATAAAATTTGACAATATGCCGACAAAAAACGCTGTAATTATTTTCTGTTACATTAATCCAAAATTAGTAGATACTCATATCAACTCTCTTTTCGACTATGCTCACGATTTAACGTATAAATTTCAGGACGTAATAATTATGGGAGACATGAACGCACGTATTGGAACCATGCAGCCAATATTCAACAAAGGAACACGAAGATCACAAGACAATATCAGAAACTCTTCTCATCGACAGAGCAAATGATCTTGATTTCATAATGTGCAACGGCAACGTCTCTCCTGACAATGAGGGTAACTTCACTCACTTTAGTAAAGTCACCTAGTCTCAGGTACTCTAAAAGAATGTGTCTCAAAATTCGAAGTGTATAACAGCCATCACTCAGACCATAATCCAATTGCAGTGTCCTTCAAAAAACCATACGTTGAACTAGAACTTCCGCACGGGAAAAGATGGGACAGTAAATTAACATCAATGTTTCAAGCCAAACTCAACCAGTGTCTCAATAAATGACAATCAAACACTCACTGAAATGGACGAAAGTCTCACATCAGCCATTGACAATAGTCTCAACAACTGCGGATTGATTAGCACCACAAAACGTGTTCCTGTGAAAGCCAAATGGTTCAACCCTGATTGTCTAGCACAAAACGAAAAATGAAAAAGAACTTACGAAATCTTCGCAAAATAAATTCGGATGAAGCTCAATATCAAGAATAAGAACTGTCCAAAAGAATGTATGAGCGTACCCTAAAACTGAGCAGAGAAAACTACTTCATAGACTTGGAGAAGAAAATTCAAAATTTAAAAAACAGTTCTGATTTCTGGAGAAATGTAAAACTTCTGAGGAGACCTGTCGGCATACAGAAGAACCATATAACGGTCCAAGAGTGGGAAGACTATTTCTGCAAACTCTTCAAAAGCAGCTTAATAACACCCAGTGTGGAAATAGAAAATACACCCTATGACTTTATATTAGACCAGGATATAAACATTCTAGAGATGGAGTCAGCAATAAAACATTTACGTAACCAAAAAGCGGCAGGTCACGATGGGTATCGAAACGAGATCTGGAAATGCTTTACGTCTGAATGCCTTGATGAGCTACGGAAATTATACAACAAGATATATTCAACAGGGAAAGTACCTCAAGCGTGGACAAGAATGAACATAACTCCTATCTACAAGAAAGGAGATTCAGCCAGTGCATCAAACTACCGTCCAATATCTCTCGTAATTACCAAGCTAAAACTACTTACTGCTATTTTAAACACAAGACTGCTGCGTTGGGAAAGACATCATGGGAAATTATCGATACTGCAAGCAGCCTACCGGCCTCTTATGGGCTGCTTACACCATATATTTACTCTTAACTCAATCATCGCTAGAACTTTATCTGAAAACAAAAGACTGTATTGCTTCTTAGTAGATCTATCTGGTGCTTTTGACAATGTAAGCCATGATCTCCTATGAACAAAACTGAAAAGTGCAGGGATTAGCTCTAAATTTATACGTTGTGTCGAATCAATCTACGATAGTGCTTACGCATGCATAAAAACTTCGCTAGGGTTCACATCTCCTATTAAAATAAACACGGGAGTCCTACAGGGAGAAAGTCTCACCAACTCTTCAACTTTTTCATCAACGACATCATTACTACTATGGACATCTCTTTCACCATGCCAATAAAGACAGCAGACGTATACATCTCCTTCTCTATGCTGATGATGTTGTACTCTTAGCATATTCGCCTGAAAGTCTACAACAAAAAATTGATTTTCTCAAAAAGTACTTTAATACTAACCGGCTAAAGCTAAATCTCAACAAATACAAGGTTTTAGTATTAAGTAAAAGTCCCAAAACTTCAAAATCTCTTTTCAAGTGGGGTACGAATCAAATAGAAAGAGTAAGCGAATATAAATACCTAGGTGTGAAATACCTCAAAGTGGAAGATTCCATAAAGCTGCTAAAGAATTCACGGAAAAAGGAAAATCTGCTATCACAGTGGCCAGTCCTCACACGATCAGGACTAACACTAGGACAGGCACAAAGCAAACTTTTTGACTCATTGGTAAAATCGGTACTCTCTTATGGTGCTGAAATATGGAGCCTAAGATACCTAGAAATGATTGACACAATACAAGTGCATTACTATAAAAAACTGTTGAGACTGCCAAAAACAACTCCTGGATACTTTGTTCGATCTGAATTTGGTCTGTGTCGTCTGAGAGTTTCCATAATCAAGCAGTGTCTTCGTCTCTGGATACATTTACTAGACACTCGCAGACCACTGCTTAATTCCTGCTATGCAGATATTTGGAGTATACAGGGCAACGAAGATATCAATTGGCTAATGCAACTCAGGCTTGAAATTGGAGATTTAATAGACGAAGAAACTTGGAAAATACAAGATTCACACATACTCAAGAATAAGACACCTGAAATTCTAAGTGCGTATGAAGATAGATGTCGTGGTGAAGACCTTAGCCTGATAATAAGCTCAACTAGCATTCCTCACTATAAGTTTCTTAAAACGAGACAAAAACAAGAAAACTACACAAACTGCCAGCTGCCAATTCGAATTGCTTCAGTTATAGCACGAATCCGCCTCAACAGTAAAAACATATACATAAAAACACAATATTCACACAATCCAATTCATGTCAACTCTGCCACACGCCTTGCTCGGACGACATTTTCCTACATCTAATCTTCAACTGTACAAAAGCCACAAATGCTCAAGAAACTCTTTCCCCACCTAATCCGGACAGGCACTCCTACTGGTATACAAACCTACAGGACTCTATGATTTCTGCAAACATATTTATGACTACCTAGATAAACTCAGATTTTTTTGTAAAATTAACTCGTTAAAATGAACAAACATATTGAAAGGGCTAAGTCCCAGATCAATAAAAGCTACCACTACTACTACTACATTAAGACATGGTATGCATGGATCTTGCTAAAGTTATATTCTACCATGGATTCTATTACGAGCTGCAGAAAGTCTTCCCTGGTAGGGGTTCCCATCTTTATTGCAACACGGATTCGTGCATAGCTCTTGTAATAGACCCTGACAATTGTCTTTTCCAATACATTGTTAATCATGGAGATTTTTTACGTTTACGATCGGGGAGTTAAGTTATAGGGAGTAAGGCATTCTGGTGGAAAAGAATGAAGAGGGGTTATTCCGAGTAAGAACGAATTTGACTGGAGAGATGAGCCAAAGAATTTTAAGTATCCAATACTTTTACCACCTGCACACAGAGTCACTGTTTTGCTCATCGAAGAAGTGCACATTCAGAATTGTCATGCGGGTTTGTAGGATTGATGTATAGTCATGTCTACTCAAGGTACATGAATGGATGGAGAGTAGAGAACATAACAATCCCCGATACGGTCCATAGATGGAAGAATCTATGGAAGATTTAATCTGTATAGCATTGCCTAACCGACTAGATGCAACCACGCTGAAGAGGAAAGACAAGAATCAAGATGCCGAATTTTTAAGAACAGACCCGAACTATTTTTTTATCAAAATGCATGATATGTGAACATTTGCCCGTAATCGATCCACGCATATTTCCATATATACGAGAGGGAAAGTGACGAATAAAGAACGAAGTATTTGGATCGACACAGAATGTAACTAAAAACAGTATAATAAAGCCTTGAAACCTCGAAAAGCTAAAAATAAACGTACCAGGGACACATTTACTTATAATGAGTACCTAGAAAAAACAGATGTGGAAGCCATACAAAAAGTTGATAAAGAACAAACTTCAACATGCCGCGCATCATTCAACCGAATATAGAGCCCTAGCACACAAGGAAAGGGCCGCATCAGCATTTACCAACAAGCTAGGAGAAACACAGACCACTAGTCACTATCGTTTCTTCAATCCCCGCAAAAATGATTGCAAAAATATACGACACGCTTTCCAAATTCATGGTAGAACATGAACAATACCCGTTAAAACTAAGGCAACATGCCGCGAACATCAAGAAATTTCCACGGTCCGACAGGAACCGAACTACGAAGATTACTCGAACGAGAGTGATATTAGATCGGAGATGAACCAAGTTGTGGAGAAAAATCACTGTGCATGGAGACGTTCATACAAATAGGAGAAACAGTTGTACGAAGACCTGAGAATGGATTACAAATCTTACCAGATTTACCTACACACTTTCTTTTGGAGAATTTGCAGCCAAGAGTCAGCAACGTATCCCTTTGTACAAACGGAACGACAGTGGAAAAATGTAAAGATTGGACAGGGGAAACATTAAATTCGGAGGGAGTAACCTCACCCATCTCAGAGATCTTGGACAAGGTAGATCGATGAGAACAAGAATGGGAAGTCGGAAAAATAATAATTCAAATTCGAATTAAAATATTCAAGGCGAAGAATTTCAGTTTAAAATACGTATAGTACAATACTGCAAAATATTAATTCTAATGCGGATTTAAATATCCTCGAGTATTTGTTTATTATGAATTCCGACTTGAATATTTATTTGAATATGTCTAGTACACTGAAAATACCAAGAATTTAATTGCGGAAAACGTTCAACCTTAGAAACATGATATCATCGATGTTTTCGGAAGCTAGTTTCCCCCATAGGTCATTAAGTATAAATTGAAGCGCTGAGAAAACACGCTCAACTGATATTTGAACTACAACATTACTAATTTTCTTTCGGCCCATTTTTAGTTAGCTATACAATTTTTAGTATCAACCATTTAAATTACTTGGGTGATATATTTGTAGGACAAACAATAGTTTTGAGCACAAACGTTAAAAGCATCTGACAAGTGCTAATAATTCGACTCTATTTACGTAGAATTCCGGAAGCATGTTCATTTCGGATAAAGAAAACGTTCGCCATTGCTCTTTGATTAACTTTACACTGTAAGTAAAAAACTGCGATAGATTTAAAATATTTTAGTATGTATGTACACTTGATAAAATATACGGTCTAAAACAACACTTTATTTTAATCGGAATTCAGTAAAAAAATATTTGAATACCAATTCCGATTCCAAAATAAATTGGATGCTATTTTGAATTAAAATACTTCCTGTGAATTATTTGGAATTCCAGTATGAATTAAAATCTTCAAATTTTCGAATATAATTCCGATTCCGATTCCCATCCTTGAATGGCAATTCTGGATATTTGATCGTCTCAGATCATTCATGGTATTAAAACCCTTAGTACGTTTTATTGAGAATTCGGAAGGAGGCCCAAACACTTCCAAGTAACCAATAGAGGGACTTCCTTAGAGGGACTTTAGACAATTTGACGAGTTTGGAATTATCTACTGTTGGAGCTGAGAATATTTATTTCGCATCAATAGGATGATCAGATTAGTTCACAAGAACTTCCAAACTCCACACCGACTTTCTGAATGAGAAAAGAATTATATTCCCAGTACGACAGAATTCGTAGTTGCGAGATAACGTGAGAATACAACCAAGAAAATCTAAATTCCATTATGCTAGAAGTACCCAAAGATTTTAGACTATTACAAGTTTGGAGACATATTAGCGAAATCCCACAAGCAGAGGCAATACTCTGAGTAGGGGTGAGTGTCTCGTTGGTTTTAAACTTCTCGTTTGTCTCGTTCTCGTTTCTGAAAAATATACGAGATATTTTGAGAACCAGAGTAGCGAGAGTAATCAACGCACGAGACAAAAGAGACAGGGCAAAAACATGGTTTTGTGTCGAAATATATGTAATTTAATTGGGACCTGCACAAATTCTGGTAAGAGAACATGTAGATTTATTTAATTTAACTAATCGGAACAATCTCAAGGCGCAAAATATTTTTTTTGGGGTTTGGACCATACAATTTAAAAGCATGAAAAAAATTAATAAAGACCTACCGCAAATAAAAGCTAGCATCAAGTACTACAAAATATCTTAATTGACAAAAAGTTATAGCAATTCATCCTATTTTTCATTTTGATATGGCAATATAGCATATAACAAGATTTAATTGCAAACGATATTCTCGTTAAATAACGTGAGATGTCTCGTACTGTCTTGTTGATGGATAAAGAACGAGATAAATGAGATTCCCGTCTCGTTGTCTCGTCATACTCACCACTAACTCTGAGACCACTAACAACACGTCATAAATGGAAATCGCATATTGAATCCCGAGGATAGTACATTCCGTACATAGAAAGTAGTGGTTGGATCAATTCAATTTGATTCGAATTTTTAAATTTGATTCAATTTGAAGCTTGAATTGAATCGAAAAACCGATTTTCGATTCAATTTGCCCCAAAGCAATTCAATTCGATTCAATTCACCCAGTGAATTGAATTGAATCGTAAATCGAACGATTCAAGTGGGAAAATACAAAATTTTCGTTATGTTACTGGAGTGTCGTACACATATTATAAAGGGTATAGTAAAAGCTAAAATAACAAACGTTGTATGGTATACGTAGTATTTGGACTTTCATTCACAATATATGATTTGATTCAGTTCAATACCCAAATCGAATCATTCGATTTGGCTTTGCTGCAAATCGAATCGAAATACTACTGAATAGAATTGAATCGAATCGAATCAAAAATTTCCAATTCTGAATTGAATTGGTCCGAAAACTAATAGAAAGTACACTAGTAAAAGCTTGACAACATCCTGAAACAGCTACAGCACTTACTAAAGCAAGTAATTCGACCCGAGCACACTACAATGGAACCAGGACTTGTTATCATAAACTTTCGAAAGAAAAAAACAAGGCCGAAAAGATTCGATTTATCCGGTCATCCGACCCATCAAAAGATTAAGTTGTTATAGACAACATTACGGTCAGGCTATTATTTATTTGCTATACCTTAAGGATAGTCTTGACCAAGAAAAGTATGGGGTAGTAGAGAATAGAAGTAGAAATCGAAGAAACACACGTAAAGCAAACAACCTCACCGAGAATAAAGATGGGATTCAAGGATGAAAAAATCACAGACAACGATCAAAGCCACACTAGGAGAGCTGAGACTTGCCACCCATAATCTCACAATCAATAACTTGAAAAATCTTCAACTCACAATCAGAGATCATTAAATTTGAGTTTGACGTTGAGACGGTTAATTTTATATACCATGATCATAACCTCTATCGTTGTGATCATGAAACCCCGACCAGTTCCAGAACCCGTTTTGGGGGACCAGAAGTACAATCAGGACTCTCCACCTTCCAAGGGTGGTTAGCCAAACACAGTAGGCGCCACAGCCACAATATCCACACACCTATCGCAGAAAGACCCTACACCTTGTGCATCATAATACAGCAAGGCAAATGGCAAAAATGCATACATGTAGTTTACAGATAAGATTAATAGAATATGAATCATGTGACAACTCAAAAGATTCGCAAAGAATGCGATTACGACAATGACGGCTGCGGGCAGCCTAACACAGAATAGAAATGTTACTTCAGAGACATTCAATTATACAATACCTGTACAGAAACGTGCGTATTTAACGTGTCTACAGATAGCGTTTTGAAGAAATTTCATTTGCAGATCTCAAATGTTACCATAACGGAATTCCCTCGCCCATATACTACACACTCTCTCTCACCCAGACTCTCACACAGACTATATTATGATTTTCCCGCGGAGGCCGAGCTCTTCCAGCCACTCATTTCCTCTGCTATAATAACCCACAGCCACATAACCCTACACATATGTGTGCACTCACGCTTCCCAGCTACTCCGTTCAGCCCTACTACTACTTACGTGTCATAACCCTACTTTACTACCTCTTCTCGGCAGATCTTATTACATCCTTGTGTAATAGTTCCCCTTTAACTTCATTGAAATTAATCCTTCCTTGGTGCCGTTTGCAAAGCCTATGGGAACGGTATAGACCCGTTGTGTTTTTTCCCCTTACAGACACGGTACTTTCCAGCAGCCTGGTCCTATAGAGATTACTCTCGTAGAGGTAATCCATATGGGTACATACTTGGGCATCTATGACTACCTACCTTATTTATTCTTTCATATTATTGCCTTAAATATTAGCTTATGCTATATTTAAGCTATATATGCATTTCCTTGTGTTTTGCTCTATCTTATATTAAATCATAATTCTGTACTATTCATATATGCCAATATTCTCACAGTTGTGTTTTGTATAAGTCCTAGCCCACATCCAAGGCGTATATTAGCTTATAGCACCATCTTTCCCGTGCTATAAAGGTAGGGTAATATAGCTCTGGAGAAGTTCTACGCTCTCGTTAAGAGGCGCAGAGCAGGGCTGTCCTGTAGGGTTAAAAGGCAATAAGCCAGGACAACTTCTTCCAGGGATATTCTTGTCAGGGGTAAATCAGGCCATCGCCCCAAATACCCCACCATTGTACATAATTATTTTATATGAAATTATATGAGTCCGTAACGAACTGTAGCGCCATACCCACATGGTATCATAGTAATCTTGTAGAGCTACCACTTAGAGTGATCTCAAGTTGTTATTGATCTTTGTAATTTAATTAAGTGAGCATTATTTACGTAATTGGAACGTTATAGATAGTCTAGGGGAGACTTCAATAGTATAGTATATTGAGAATTGTGTTGAACCTCACGGTAAATTGTATCTGGAATCCTTATTAATTCTATTCTGGGTTTTTATTGAATAAATATAGAGTTTATTCCCAGTATTTTGTATCTGAGCCTGCCTTTATTACTCAGCACAGGTAATAACCAGGGTGGTTCATTACACATTTCATTATTTCATTTCCACAATAATTCACCTGGCAACTTCGACTCGCATACGAACCTTGGACAAGGATCAAGTACAAACAAAATGTCGCGTTACAATATTTATTTAGGTATTTGATATATTTAGAAAGCAATATTCTTGAACTAAAGTGGAAGTTACTTAAACATTTGAGCATATAATTACCAATTCTGCACAATGTGGTAAGGTTATAACAATAAAGTGGTGTATAAAACTTTATAATTGAGTTTAAAAGTGCTGTGATAATTATCCTAAAGCATTAGTCTCTTATTAAACGTAAGATTTCTAATTCTCTACGCTATTTTAAAAATGATGTACTTAAATGATTTTACATACTTAGACGACCATCAATGAATTGCCCTAGTTATTTAAACTCGCAGAAATACATCCGGAATAATTTTAATAGTCTAACGGGCATTACCAAGGCTGGGAATATCCTTCCCAGGGATAAATATTTCTGTCGGAAATCTCAAAGGAGAAATTCCCTTTTGATGCAGGAATTCTGAAATTCGTTATCCTTGTTTGGAAAGGATGTGACGTTGCAGAGAAATTATTTTGGCCAACATGGAATTTCATAAATAACTATCCAGGGAAGTTTACAAGAGTAGTAACTAATTTCGGTCGGAGTAATTAACTGGTCGAAATTCAATATTTTTCTAACGGTCACGTAAAACGGTGTCTAGTAAGGAACTATACTTGATTGAGTTAATGCGAAAGTAGACGCAGTTTCTGTGCTTAAATATTCATTGGTACATACAATTCCAATATCAGTCTACAATCAAAAAATTTGCAGTGCTTTACGTTACTGGTTAATGAGTTCAAAGTATGTTTTCCAAGTGACAATTTTGTGTACATTTTAGACATCCACTGTAAAGGATGTTCTTACAACAATACTTTACTAATCTATGGCTGCGTCCTTAGCAAATTATTGTTAGTATAATGGAATACACACTATTTACTATTATATTAAACACAAAACTATTGTATCCTTACAAATGCGGCCAATGATATGGTAGGTTTCTATTGGTGATGGTATTGAGGCATAATGGAATATCACTCTTTTTGGTTGTGAGACGCTCTCTACTGAGAATCTTAGTCGTGAGTTTTCTCATAGTCAGATTGAACTAATTATGATTGATTGTTTCCAGGTCTTATTGGGATGGACCATAGATGTTCGCCTTTCCTAATAATATTTAGGCTTTGTGGTGATCTATACCCAGGGGTCGGATTTTTGTAGGAAGACGGGAAGAATCTTCCCAGGGAAAAAATATTTTTGGCAGGGAAAATCTCAAAGGAAAGGGATTGATTTTTACGAACAGGGATTTTTAAAATCGTTGACCTTTTTTTTGGCAGGGATTTTCAAATTTGTTGACGGGTTTCAGGGAAATTTGTTAAGCAAACAGGGATTTTTGGCTTGATTGGCCTAATTTGGCAGGGGATTTCAAGTCTTGTAAGGGATTTTTTTTGCCAACAGGGATTTCGAAAATCGTTGACCTTTTTTTCAGCAGGGATGTTTGAAATCGTTGAGGACCTACCAGCAGGGAGATAATAGCCAGCAGGGAAATTCAGAAATAATCTTCTTTGGCATTTGTCTAGCTGTAAATTGTTTAAGGTATTTTGTATTTCATATTTTGTCAGCACCAACATGTCTGCTGTATTTTGTATTTCATATTTTGAAGATGAGGAACGCGATAGTATTTTGTATTTATTTATCTTGTAAAATTTACCCACCCCGTATTTCAAATACAAAATATAGTTTTAAAATATATGACTCGCAATTGTTAAGGTCGTCTCCAAAATATGTTCAAATAAATATTTTAAAGGTAAAAGCGCTAATTTAAAACATTTTGAAACCAGCTTTTGAAACTTGTTTGGCGGGTTTGAAGAACTAACTTACTGGATAAATACATAAAATTCAATGCATCTGAAAACTATAGTTACTATAGTAACTACTAAGTTAGATAAATTAGTGACTTGAATATAACTACATTACCCAGGAGTTATAAGATTATTTGTTTAAAGGAAAATATTCTGTACCTAGGGCCATGTTAATTTGCTTTGATACACAAATGCACAGCTCGAAAGTCTAATAACATGAAGTTACCTTACGTTAGCTGATTCATTTTTAAATATCGCATTATTTGGTCGAATTATACAAAATATATACTTTGAGAGAATAAACCTCAGATACATCTCAGATATGAACATTGAGATAAATTTGAGAGTATTTTCAATATGTATTTCGTATTTTAAATACGGTATTTTTATTTCATATTTTCTCTTTTTGTTGGAAGCAAAGTATTTTATTTTGTATCTTGCCAAAATGACTGGATATTTCAATTATATTTTGTATCTTAACTAAGTTATACCTGGTATCTGTATTTTGTATTTGTATTTTAACTTTTCCGGAAATGTATTTGTATTTTGTATTTCAATAGTAAATTTCATGCATTTTCCACACCTCTGTCTATAGCCTTCCAAAATTAATATTGTTTTTAAATCATCCTGTGAAGTTTTGTGGCTTTTTCTTGCAAGATATCACCTACCGGTGTACAGTGGTGGCATACGCCACAAAATCTTTAATTTTCTTAAATGAAAACAAATGCAATAGTACAATAACGTCGTAATTATTACTTTAAAAAATAAACTTATCATACTATATTAACAATACCTTACCTTACACTAACAGATAAAATTGTCATTGACACAACTCATCACAACTTGATAATGATTTATTTATAAATTATCGCGCAGAAATAACGGTAAAGCGGAAGTGTGTTCCCTAAATCTCGAATCCCGTCAAGTCGGTGTAGATTATTACAAATGATTTGGTAAAACTACTTACTTGTAATAATTTATAAATTAATCATATTTTCAAATCAACAAAATCTTAAGCCAGTCCTCCTTTACTTGCTTTCAGCCGTAAGTACAATAGCAATCACGATGATATAGCACGGTCGGAAGTTGAAAAAAGTTATTTTCTTGTCCTTCGAATTTGTTTCCCATGCGAAAATTTCCTCTACCGTTGAAATGCGAAGACATTTTGTAAAACGAAAAATCTGTCCGATTAAAATCCACGCTCGTACACTTTCAGTTTCTAGACAAACACTAAATCTAAAAACAAATATTACTTGTATTATGTAAACTGTAACCAAGGCAGTTTGAATATATTTACCAATATAAAGTAGTTTAATTCCTAAAGTATAGTCCTAATAGTTAGTGATTTTATTGCTCTGTAAAGGAAGTTACATACTGACCCATGCGATCGTAACTTCCTAAATGTTTCAAATTTCCAGTAAGCCAAGAGGGGAAGAGATCGTTGGCTTTGTCGAATTGGTTGAAGGCAGAGGTTAAGAACTCCCAAAAGTAATTATAAAAGCCGCAAACAAATTAGAATCATGCAATAGCATAAAACAACTTACATCCATTTCATTCATCTATCTGAATACTTCCCATCGATCTCTAATGAAGCCATACAATACGTTATCGTGGACCTGAATGGGATTTTATCCAAGTCAGGTCTGAAATATTACCGAAGAGCAAAAATTAATGACTGTAATAATAGCTCCCACAAATACAAAGTGACCCTCACTAAATTAAATTCAAATATTATCCGTTATTATCTTTCAGACAAAGGCAACTATTCCACAAATCACTCCTGCATCCGTAAGGCAAAATGAAATCTCCAATGTTGGAAGCTTCAAACTGATGACCCCGTTTGGGAATTTAGGCAAATTCTTTACTAACGCCGATCCTATGATTTCGTAACAGCTCGATGATTCGGTGATCTAAATTTCCCGGAAATTATAACTTTCACCCTAAAACTGTGACTCCTTTTGAATTTTTGGTCTCAAGCCAGCACTGTCGACTTCCTCGTCTGACACCTCTTTTCCTTCCTGCTCGTAATACATTTGCACCCAAAAATCTTAATAACCAACGAAACATTATGACTACTAATAATCAAAGTAACTTACAGCTGAAACCATATACTCAGTTTTCTATTTTATTTTATTTATGCTTGTCGTTGTCGTCCTTATGTACATGCAGGGTGGCTTGATTTAAATCACGTTGATTTAAATCTTGATTTAAATCAAGATTTAAATCACTTGATTTAAATCAAGATTTAAATCACTTGATTTTTTTCAAATAAATCATTGATTTAAATCAAAATTGACTCTTCAAGTTTTGCGGTTAGGTAAAATTTAATTTTACGTCTCTAAACGTTGTAAAACGTGGATTTTTTTGTTTTTACAAATTTTTGGTATAAAACCATTTTGGATAATTTTCAGGATAATTTGGACACGTTGGCATATTGATTATCTGTCAAGCTGTCAAAGTGCCATAAAATTTGGATATGAGTGAGTTTTGAAGTATTGTATAATACCAGAGCTTCTGCTGGGGACAATTGTTATGCCCCACAGAAGATTCCGCCTCGTTTCAAAATCCAGGGACAAAAATGAGTATCCCAATCCCGTCCTGAAATAACACGGAGACAATATTTACATCCCGAAAATGTCTCGTCCCTAACAGAAAATCAGTAACTACAAAAACATCCCAATAACCAATCTTTCTAAAAGAGTACCGTTTAAAGTGGCAAGATTTGACTGTGAATTTTGCATTTTTTAAATGTTACTCTTGTACGGAGAGAAATGCACACTTGTTTAAACGGTATTTGCGAATAACCCAATACCCAATTTGCGAATAATTTTTCTGTCCCAACATACTCTACCATCCCATCCCGAAACACTGTATATGCACACACTGTGCACATTTTATATAATTACATATTAAATATATTTATGTATACATAAATCAATAAAAATCCAAATGAGACAGCTGGTATCTGTCCTACACAGCGTTTGGCTTCAAAGACAACTTAATTCCGAATTGTTACAATATAAAAAATACTGTTGATCTTTGGAATTGGCCTTTAACCAGCTTTTTATTTCATATTAGGTAGCTGACTTGCCTTTGTAATTTTCTCTCAATACATTTGATTGATTGTTCAAGTTTCATTGGGGCCAACAGTGCACAATATTATTAGGAAAATTAAAATCCAAAAATTTGTATGGAAATTCTATCGTACTATAAAATTTTGAATTTAAATCATAAAATATTGATTTAAATCAAAAAAATCCGATTTAAATCAAATAAATCTGATTTATTTGATTTTTTTCAAAAAAATCAAAAAAATCAGCAACCCTGTGTACATGATATGCTGAAGCATTTTTTTCTTTTAGTTGTTAACGATTTTTAAAAAAATTGTTTCCTTTTTCACGTTTCTTTTTTGTTTACTTGGACAGGTTTAAGTTATGGTAACCAACAATTGTTACTACAACTTAATCTTGTCCATGCCAACAAAAACCAGCCATTTTAGAATATATAAAAGAAAAATATAACGAAAATAAAAAAATATCATCCTTATAAATTAATGACCTAGGGATGGAGTTTGTGGCTATTCAACTTTAGCGCTCTACTCTTAAGATCAGCGCGCAAGATTTAGGCATACAGTAAGCCCAAGACTGGGCTTGATTCGAAAGCCGTTTAGCCGCTACACTTTTCTGTTGTTGTGTTAATTTAAGGTTGGGCGTGCTCATTTCACTATATAGCAAGCCGCTATGTACTATATTATTTCACTATATAGCCAAGCAAGTCGGTGGTATACACTGTATACAGCAAGTCGAGAAGCACAGCGGGCTGAAACTCTGTCGCAGAGGAGAGCTTTTTCAGCTCGCTGTGCTTCTCGGCTATATACCAACTCCTTACAGCCTACTGGAAGCTCGCAATATTACACAATTTTAGATTATCAATTAAAAGCGCTAATCGTAATTATTATTAACATTAGACATAAATCATCAAATTTTGATTAAATTAAGTCTGATAGTGATCTTTAGTGGGCCGGAAGCTGTTGTCCCATAATTTTTTGATGAAATACCATCCATGTATATGAAACGAATTGTTAGTCTAACAGTTAATAGTTCACATGTCTTATATAAGATTACTTTACCCGGCAAAGCGCCAAAGCGGGACATTAATATTAAGCCTTCTCGACAGGCCTTGATACAGGATCTATAGCCATTTAAGGTTTTGTGAATACTCTCACAATTCTCAAGTAATTTTCCCCGTGCGAAGCACAGGGCTTTTACTAGTAATGCTAAACACGTTACCAACAAAAAAGAGGTTTAAAAACCAAACGAAGATACTTTAATGCCCTTAAAAGTAAAAGATTTGGATCTTTTTAGAATTGGATATATAATTTGGAACAATAATGAACGAAACAAAACATCTCAAGTGCGAAGTTGCATATAATAAGTATAACGAGTACATTATTGTGAAGCACCCAAGATGCTTTGTTGTTGAAAATTGTTTTGTATACATTAATAATGATGCTTATCAGTTTTTTGGCATCTAATAAAGGTTTCCTGTTTTCCGGTTTATTCAAAAAAGGAAAAAACACAACAATAAAAGCGCACATTAAGCCTAATTTGAAGCTCTGCCTTCACAAGTTCAGTTCACATAATTTTCTCTCGGCTGTCCAAACTTTCTTCATTGGGCTGAAATATCTTCCTGAAAAAGCGTTGCTAACAGGAGGCTTGACAGCATGCTTAAAAAACTCATTCTACTTTGCACCGACCGATCTAAGAACAATCAAAAACTCATAACATTGACGAAATAAGCAAAAATCATTGTACAGCTGGTCCTCGTTTAGTTTATTAACAAGTGCATGTGCAAGATTTAGTAAATAAGCCTGGGATACTAATTGTAAGAATTCCTTTGATTTCAAATTTAGTGGTTCTATTTTCAAAAAATATTATTATCACTGAAAGAAAAATGTCTGCTTAAATAGGTCTCCAGGGATTTCAAAAAATTTTAAGCTTCCTGTTGAAAGCGCTTTATGTTCCAGGGTAAATTTTCACAATTGGATTAGCGCTATTTCCTTAAAAATCGTCGTATCGGTTACTTATATTCTACTGATACAGGGAACATATGCTAAAAATCTCTCACCCTTGTTATAAGCATCTGAAGAAACTCTAAAATAGGGAGAGGAATTTAAATTATTTAATAACATTTTCTGAGCTGCAGGTCCAAGAATTTTTTTGACAATTGCTGTTGATTTAGTGCCCATCTAAATTTTATGGTTGTACAAGAATCTGAGAAAACAACAGGAATGAGTAGGACTCAAAATATTGTGAGTGTGACTGTGCTGAACATTGTGATAAATGCTTGCAACCTCTTTTTTAATATCTTGAAAAGCGTATCCAGATTTTTTGATTTGAAAAAAATCAAAACTTTCTTAGTTTCAGCAGCTGATTTATCTAGCTTTTCATGTACGGAACTTTCCATGTGAGATTTAACACTCAGATTCTTCAAACTTCACAGAGAAAGTCGTTAGAAACCTAGCAGGAGTCTGGTAATCTTTGCCATTGTGACGTAACCAATTTTTGGAATTGACAACCTTTTCCACCGTAGACCATTTTAATGATCACCTGCTGCTTAAGCGCTTTTGCTACGCTTTTAATCTCAGTTTAATGGTTTTATTAGTTTTATGTAGATGGCACATGGTGCTCTCATTTGAATCGAGTTCCTCTAGGATGAAATATTTTATTTTTCTCATAAAAACTAATTATTTTCATCACTTTTTGAGCTTGACGTTTCCGGGACATTTAAGTGTCCCGGAATACACCCTTCCGGGACACGGGACAAAGTTTGCTATTCCTGGCATTCCTAGACGTCTGGGGCAGATTCAGCAATAACGAATACGCTTTCGTCGGTTTCCTTTTTATGGCTGAATTGTAAAAACGCTTCCAAAACTTGTAGTCTTGACTTGCCGGCACCTTTACGGAATTGTCTTTTAATATCCACCAAACCTTGCTTGCACTTCGATGTCTGCATTTTACATGTAACTGTATGATTTCTTTGAACGCTTCTATAAAAATTACATTTTACATTATATGTTCCAGAACTTTCCCCCGTAACTGCGGTCCAGTGTAACCAGATTTTATTTCCCGGTCGTCTACTCGTTTTGGTTGCTATATAACTGGCAGTAGGATAAGATTGGGATCGCCACAGAAAATTAACATAATACTAACAAGTGTATGCTCACACAAAGCTCCACATGAAATGAGATGCGTTTTGACTTCCTACTACAGTCGACTCTCCTTATAGCGTCTCTCCCTATAGAGTCACTCTCCCTATAAAGTCATCCTGGGTTCCTCCCAAGCTAAATTATATGATAATTTCTACCTTTATAGCGTCACTCGTTATAACGTCAGTTCCTTTATAAAGTCGCTTTTTTGGTAGCCGTAAGGTGAAACGCGTACCCTTATAACGTCATGCTGACGTTACAAAGCGGCAAACCTAGCTAAATAACCATTGCACATCAGTGTATTTACTTCGGTATAAGGGATGTTAATGCGACTCAAAAATTGTGTTCCTGATGATGACAAATGCAACAACTAGATTCAATAAATTCATACAGTAATTATGAGAACCTTCCAAGCAAAGTGTAGTTGGTTATTAGTCATCAAATGACATATCAAATATAGCGATTAAATCTGCTATATAACAATACTCATTATAATAATTATTCATTGTATCATTGTTGGAAAACATATTTCACACATAATTTTCCAAATGAGCTCAATTTCTCAGTACAAAGCACAGTTTAGCCAGAAAAAACAACATAGTTATATGTGCTACTGAAATGTTTTAATTTCTGAATGTACTGCTGCTCCGGAAGGTACTCTCTGTTCCTAAGAAACGACGTTATATAGGACCATTTTTACAGTAAAAATAAAATTATTGTGAGAGATTATCTTTTAAGCGTTATAATTGATCCGTGTTAGCAAGTCGTTATTAGAGTCAAGGTTGTTTCTCGAGTAGAGTTGCTGTTATAAAGGCCACAAGGGCAAATAAGCGTTGGCCAAAGTGAGGGGTGAAACTTTTGAAATGTATACGGTGTTCCACGCACTTTCTACTTCTCCAGAAAAATTTGATCGCCCCAGTTTGAAGTATATTCTTTGCCAGATTTTCTAAAATTTGTTTCGTTGAATCGAAATTTGCAGCCATAACTTCCAAAACTGAACTAGTAGTTCATTGGAGAGGAAGTCATCTATGTATTTCCATACTTTGTTTTTGTCTAGCTGATGTCGTCCCTTCCCAAAACATTTCGATTCAAATACGTTTGTCTGGATTCCATCCGAAGTAACACGGGGACATAGGGCTAGGCAAAGAAACAGTTTTGTATTTTATTTGAGAATGTCATTTAATTATATGTGGGGCAACGATTAGGGTATCTACGGCAGACATGGAAAACTTTATCAGATAACGTTATTGAAAAACGTTATTACCTGAAAATTTGACCTAAAGGTTTTTGATAACAAAAACGGAAACCGATAAAAAAATCAGTTAAACGAAAACAAAGATAAGCTCGTTTAATTAAAAATGGAAACAATAACAGAAACGGAAAAAACTCATATTTTTGTTCAAGGAACACTGTAAAATCCATAGTACGCAATCTCCTGGTCAAATAAAATCAGCGTGACAACAGGCAACTAATTAAGTACTTGGCTGTAGTTTATCATACATATGTCAGTACAATGTATTCAACCTGAATGTTCAACCTAAAATCATTTATACTATCTGAGAATACTAAATTTTGTGTTCATTGAATTTTAAAATTGTATTTGCAAAGATGGGCAGACCTAAAATCAGTGCAGTTTTTCAACATTTTTTTAAAACCGAGGATCGATCATCTCGAAGATTAGTGAGAGGTTGTGATCTAATAGTTAACCAACAGGGAATAATTTTATAGCGAATTTATAGAAATTATAGACTTGCTCTCAGGTCATATATTCATCAGTTCAGTGTATTTTTCAAAACGAATAGTTTAAATTATTGTTACCATGTATAAGGGTTGTCATGCTGAAAATCTTTGAAAGACGAAGCTGAATGAAGGATGAAACCCTACATGCAGTTTTGTTCTTCCGAATCAATGAATTTTGCATAGAAAGGGAGGAAAATTTAGTATGTATTATGCATTACAGAATTGTAGGGAAAACATAATACAGCTAACACATAAGTTGAATAAGCTGTGAATACAGTTATCAACTGTTTAACCGATTGTATTTTAAGCAAAATCCGTGTTAACCAAAAGCCGTACTTCGAAAAACTGAAAACAAATTCCCAAAAATGTATGACTAGCAAACCAAAACCAAATTTTTAAATTATACAAGTCTGATTTATGGGAAAGTCGTATTCGGTAAACTAATGTAAGCAAATTAGCTCCCCAAAGTACCCTGCTAGCGTACATCTTGGCCACCAAGAGACTTATTCGCATTAAAGCAGCTTCAGAGTAGCTGATAGTAAAGCGTACAGCAGAATTCGAGGTGGACTCTAGTCCAAGTGCAAAGGGAAGGGGTGTGCACAATAGGCCATAGATGACTTCGTGACACCACGTGGAGATACTACTTACTAATGTGTAGTACGGTGGACCCCACAAAATAATTACATCAAAATAGTTACAACACGGGGTCATGATTTATGTACTAAAATTGGCGTTTACACATAATAGTACAGTTTCGTCCTCCCGAGATAAACGGTCGTCTATAGTCTTCTTCATATCGAGATTTCTAGCATTAACGTTTTGTTAACCAATGTTATTTTTCAAAACTGTTTCAAGAAATAGTTCATTTCATCTTTCCGCATTTATGCTAGAATGACCAGAAAAAAACCACTATGTTCAGAAATTATAAATACTTAGCCATAGGCGCACATTAAAAAATAAAACGCTAACACAGAAAGTTGAACTCAATTAAAAAAATATAAACTTTGACGAAAACTAATTTCATTATCCGTTCAAAACTAGAAAACCTCATTCTGGTACAAACATTAGGAAGGCAATTAAATAGGATCAACCTTTCTGGCAATACAAGTAAGGTAAGTAGGTTACAAGTAAGGTATGTTGTGTTGCTTTTGAAAGTGAGTGCGTTATATCGGTAATTACTATTGTGGTTACTTGCTGCGTATTTATTCTTTGATCTTAGTTGTTTGACGTTTGTGGAGCCTGAACCTTTTGGGGTGAAAGAATAACGTTTCACCTACGTTTTACACTGAACAATTGGCTTGCTACTATGAGAATGCTGCCAGCATGGAAGTGTCATGCAACATTCATAATTATCTTAGGTATACCTAAATTTTTCAACTTATATATTCTATATATTTTATATTAACAAAAAATATTACAATATTTACATTTAAAAGTTAACCAATAACAAAGCCACCCTACGTTTTTAAATTTGAAACTTTCAATAATTCACAGTGAGGGTTCACCAAATGAATAACACGTTGACGTAACTTACTGGTGAATTCATGATAAAATGAACCAAAATGAACTGTTTATATATCGTATAAGGGGCATGGCTTAAAAATTTAAGATATCGAGTATTTCATTGTTTTAAGCATCTCATAAACACAAATGTTCATTGTTATACAAATGTTACTAACATTTCAGTAAATTGTTTCTCAGCCAACCAGACTCAGATTTTAGCCAGACTATCCCTTGGGTTTGTTAATGGTATTTGCTCACAATATTCAACGTTTTCGTCTACCAAAAATTTGCAGCCCCCAAAGAAATATTCAGATAAAGAGAGTAACAAATTCAATGGAGAAGTGAAATGGACAAAATGTTGTAAGTTTTACTTTGATTCATATTTTAGTTACATTTGATGAAAGCTATTATTAATTTAGGAGAGAATACTCAGCCAATAGCTCTTAATCGCAGTAATATCATTAAAAAAAATCCAAAATCCAAACATATACAGTCGGTTGTCAATATTTTTTATTACAACGGTGTACAAATGGTCTCCGGTGGATAACTCCAATGAGACTTGTACTAAAGTGTTGCAATTTTTAGAAGTTACAAATAGAGATGTTAGGAAGAGATAGGTGGGGAAAAGTGAGGATTTTGTTGGTCAAACCTGTATAAAAATATTGAAAAACAAAAAAAGTAAGAATTTGTTGTGACAAAATTTTGCGTTAATTAATATTGCACCCTTTGGTTTTAATAGCGGGTGGCCTCACCACGGAACTTAATAAGCTCCTGATTTATTTCAGGAACTGACTACATTAGTTTTTGCATCTTTTTAGATGAAATACTGAATCACACTTCAGTGGGAATCTCAAGTAGCTCACGATTATTCTTGGACTGATTGGAACCACCACGGAGCCTACGATCAAGCTCGTCCAAAAAGTTTCAAATGAGATTCATGTGGGGCGATTCAGTAATTAACTATGCTTTAATAACTATAATTCATTTATGCGGCTCTTCTGAAATCATTTTTGCGCAGTTTTGGAAGTACGCTTCGAGTCGTCGCCTAATTTAAAAATTCATTCTCCCGATTTTCTAAAATTTCTTGAAAGATTCCTTCAATTTTGTTTGAAGGATAGATATCCTTTTTGGTGGTGGTTTGAATGTTTATAAGATTCCCCAAGATATTAGCAGAAAAACAGCCCCATACCACCAACACAAATAAAAAGGAGCATGGGATAAAATAAATCTTATAGGAGGGATTATTTAAGATTGTAGGAAGCAAGTTTATCTTCTCCGTGTTTCACGGTAAACTTGTTGAACCCTGACTATAGTCCTTCTCCTGGGCATCTCCACACTCTTGCCTTTCATTTGGTACCAAAAGTACAGATTTTGGATTCCGGAGACCACAGAAGTTTAGCCCAGTAGTTATCTCCATATTTGGATATATTTCTTACCACTCCGCCTTCTTAGTCTCCATAGTTTTTTTTGTGAGCAAAGATTTTTTCAGGCAATAGTTTTGCTATAATAGGCTTCCTGTAGTCTTTGCCTTGCAGTTTGGTCCCTAATAATGACACTGGCGCTGCTAATTACGCTGCTAGCGTTCGGGTTTTGTGGCAACTTCCTATATTTTATGACTGTCTTTATTATTGGACGGTCCAATCTTTTGATTGTAATCCCTTATTATGAAATTATGAAATCCAATCCAGAGCTCTTTTTTCGTGAATAGTGTGGAAAGAGCTGGAATGCAGTACATATAATGCAAAATTTTGTCACAACTTTTTTTGTTTTTAAATATTTTTATACTGGTTTGACCAACAAAATCCTTACTTTTTTCCAGGGCTGGTCATTTGAATCGGAATTAGAATTGGAATCGGTATTTCATTCCTATTGTTTGGCATTTTTATCGGAATTCGTATTTGTAAATATATTTTTTCAAGTATTTAAATATATATTGAATCGAAAAGAAATATCTGTATTCGAATTAGTATTCAAAATATTTTTGAAAACTGTACCCAATGATTTGATATCCGAAAAATCCGTGTTTATCTCGTAAATTCAAACAACAAAAGAAGTTTTCAGTCAACCATTGCATAAATATTTTAAACTACTCAATGGAATACAAAATTTAGGATTACGTTTGTCTCCACAAAATGACGCTGAGCAATGTTTTTTTTCTGGAAATAAATTTGCTACAATCTGTATGCAATGAATTCATTTGTCAGTAATTTTCTAAATTGATAAAAAAGGGTCTAATTTTGTCAGGGGAAAAAGCATTCAGCTCACTTTTTTTACTACTAGAGTATCCCTGAAATAAAGTGAAACAAGAAGTTTTATACGGTTATGATACATGTGTAGATTAAGCAGTAATGCCTTTATAAAATGGTCTGGCATATTTTCATTCATAACTGCCGAATTTAGATACTTTTTGGTTTAAATTTAATTGCAAAGTTACAATGTTTTTCGGGACTCTAGTACCTCCATTTGTTAATATTTAATAACTAAAGTATTTGAATTATATTGGAATTCATAGAAAATATTCGAATAAATTGGATTGGAATTTTCATTTTTTGAAACAAATACATTTGAATTGGGAATGGAATCCGTTAGGATTAATCTTAATCATAATCGTATCCATATTTTTCGAATACTCCAGCCCTGCTTTTTCCCACTTATCTCTTCCTTTCCTAACATCTCTATTCGAAAGTTCAAAAAATTGCGTACAAAATTTAGTACAAGTCCCATTAGAGTTGTCCATCGGAATCGGAGACCATTTGTACACCGTTGTAATGCAAAATTGTGGCCAGTGACTTTATATATATACATATACACTCAACAAACTAATTATCCGGACAGCCGTTCGTGTGACAGAAGACTTCAATTAATTTCGGAACTAATTGCTAGAATTTTATAGTAAAATAATCAAATGATTGCCACGTATGTCCACTATTAGTATGTTAAATTTTATTCTTGTCAGAATTAATTTAGTATTGTTAAAAAATTTAAACAGCCGGAAAGTCCAAAAAACCGGGTAAAAAAATATCCGGACAAGGTAAGGTTTATGCTTTTTTTTCACATAAAAATGTTAAAATAAAAACAAACAAAGTAAATTTAGTAGCCTGTAATGCCTCCGGAGGCTGCGATGACAGCTTGAAGCCGTCTTGGAATGGAGTCGACAAGGTTCTGGGTCACAGCAGGGTCAATATTCTTCCACGCTTCCTCTATAGTGGTTCTGAGTTGTGTTTTGTTGGTAACTGCTGTTTTTCTCACCACTGTCTCTAAATGATGCCAGAGATGCTCGATGGGATTCAAATCGGGACTCTGCGCTGGCCATTCCAGCATTTTATACTTATTTTTCTTAAAAAATGCTGCACTTTTCTTCGAGGTATGTTTGGGGTCGTTATCTTGCTGGAAGGTAAAATACCTTCCAAGACCCAAATCGCGGCTGGATTTTTTGACATTCCGGTTCAGAATGTCAATATAAATGTCACTGTTCATAATGCCGTCGATGAACTCGAGCTGACCAGGACCACTTGCTGCCATACAGCCCCAGAACAGTACGTTACCACCCCCATACTTGACAGACGGTAACAAGTTCCGCGGTTTCAGAGCCTCACCCGGTTTTCTCCACACCTTTCTCTTGCTGTCTGAGTCAAATAAGCTTATTTTTGACTCGTCGGTCCACAGAACTTTGTTCCAGAACGATGGTGGCTGGTTTAAAAACTTCCTTGCAAAAGCCAGTCTCCTCTTCTTATTTTTCTGGGAAACGTACGGTTTTCGTCTAGCTGTTCTACAGCTATTTCCCCCTTTGTGGATGCAATTTCGGATTGTCTGCGGGGTCACCATGACTCCTAGTTCATTCTGAATTTCCGCCTGGATTTCAGTAGCTGGTTTAAAAGGATTTATAACAAGCTTACGTTGAATTTTCCGGACATCACGAGTACTGAGCTTGGGTTTTCGACCTCTTCCTGGTAGATTACGAAGTTGCCCGGTCAATTTATATTTCCTGATGACATCAAAAACCGTTGTATTAGGCACCTTCACACATTTGGAAATTTCTCGGATTGTTTTCCTACCATTTTCATCTCCCTTCCAATACTGAATTATTAGGTCCCGGATACAAACTGACGTCTCTTTTTTCTTCGATGGCATTGCACTAAAGTAGGCATACACAAGCCTACAAAGCGTGTATTAATTACTAAAAGCTACTAAAAGCTACTTTGCTTGCGTAATTTTAAGAAATTATCTCAAATTAAAGCTCTTACCTGGACCAAAACCTCGGAATTTTGTATCTGTCTGGATAATTACTTTGCCCCGAAAGCTGCCTCTCCCGCTTCATTTAACTTTCGCGGCTTTTGAGCATTATTATTACAACAATTTTGACTATTTTCTTATTGGGTAGATGTCAAGGATTATTTTAAGTCCTTTTGTACTGTTGTAAGTATAGCAAGTCCTGAGATAATTGTGACTTAAGAATACAGGTGGTGCTGTCCGGATAATTAGTTTGTTGAGTGTATATATATAACTCATTGCAATTTATACAACCTTATTACTTCTGACTGCTATCAAATATTATCCTATTCTGAAATGCCTTGGAGTTATTACTTATTACACAGATTAATTTCCGTCAAGTCATAGTAGCAACCCTGAGGGTAAAGAAATGTTGCGAAGCTGGTGATTGAATTTTAGTTTCATAATTTGAGGTGGTTTTCTACGATTGTATTGTATACCACCTCGTCTCTGTGGTCATATCTAATAATTAATAACCAAGGGTTCCCTTGTGCGGGCTTCGCACGTGTGGGGACACAAATCCCCGTGGTACCGTATTTAAATATTATTGATGATTTTGTTAGTTTCATTTAAGTTTCATATAAATATAGAAGTTTTGTTTGGCCTTCAAAATCTTCTAACCCCTTACCTACTAAAGTCTTCATTGCTCACATACTGCTGCTCTTCTTTGTAGTTTCAACGGGGGCATTATTATTCCCGTAATATACGGGAAGAAGATTGGTATATCATTCTCACTAACGAGTCTGGCGTACGTACCATAGAGCTTGATAGTGTAATAGATCAGGTAATTTAAAGAAGTTTCGTGGTAATTACATCTACTAGCCGCCAGCCCGCTTGGTTATTATAATAATCTAGATAGTTGCTCTAAGATTAGTTATTGCCACGCCTAGATCGTTATTTCTATTCACGAATAAAAATCGTTGTAACCTTCAGAATAAATGTGTAACTTAGTGCCCATTCTTCTAATAATGCGAAACTCCGCATTGATTTTCATTCCATTCTCAATGAACCAGATTTTAATGGCGTCAATGTCAAGTTGTGAACTCCGTACATGCTTACCATTTCCTTTACTCTGAACAGCTGAGCTTTAGATCGTCTACGCACTGATGGGATACTGGTTTTCCTCGCCTGAAACCCTACCTCTACAATGTAATCTCGATTGTCCTTCCTGATACCCTTCCTATACCAAACTTTTGCTGGTTTCCTTTTTCCTAAATAATAGGCATATAATTGCCCTTCCTATTTCCTTGCCAGTTTATTAAATTGCCTAGTAGGGCCTAAAATGCCTAGTTCAGTATGAATTGCCTTTGTTCAGCCTTAGTTGGTAGGGTTTTCCTTTGCCGGTTTGATCAAAATTATACATTTCTTTACGAATAGCGTTGAGAAACAATATACACATGATATGTTCCAAGTTTGGATTGATTTTCTGGAAGATATATTTTAACGTTAGCAGAATTCAGAATATTAATGCAAC
Source organism: Allacma fusca (assembly GCA_947179485.1). Lineage (NCBI taxonomy): Eukaryota > Metazoa > Arthropoda > Collembola > Symphypleona > Sminthuridae > Allacma > Allacma fusca. Next base: position 5,528,348 of record OX359250.1, read on the forward strand.
AATAAAAATAAATCCCGTTCACAGCACAACATGCAATCTACGGAAACACCGAATCTACACGTCTAACTAGTATTAATGTAGATATGGGTTCGTATGGGTGGAATTTCTTCACGGTTTGTTGTCGTTTATTAAACGTTATACCGTTCAATACAAGAAATCATACAAACTTGTTTCATCTCTTGCCCCTGGGTGGCATCAAATATGTCTTCGCGTTAGTCCTAATTTAATATCGTTAATACCTATTTAATTTTATAACGTCGCCTTGATCCTCAGTTTTGTCCACAAATACTTTAACATTGTCCTGAGAAGTGGCTCTAGAAAATGCCACATAGAGTTGACCATGAGTAAAAACGGGTTTCGATAACCAAATACCTACTTTACTAAAACTTTGACCCTGGGACTTGTTTATGGTCATGGAAAAGCTTAGCTTGACAGGAAATTGTCTCCTTCGTAACACAAACAGGTATTCACCCTCATTTGACGTTAGTGTAATTCGGGGAAGAAACATCGTTTCCCCTTTCGCCCTTCCTGTTAAAACCTTAGCGAATACAAGATTTTCCTTGAGTTCTGTAACAATCAAACGTGTACGATTGCAAAGACCTCTTTTAGTGTTTAAATTCCTGAGCAACATAATAATAGCTCCAATTTTAAGTTTTAGAAAATGAGCAGGCATTCCATTCAGATTAATTGAGTTTAAATACTCCACAGGATAATTTTGTACGTCGCTTTCGTTTGCACTATCAACTGTATCTGCACTGCAGTAACATTTTTCTACACCTGACAATAAGTCCAGGACTTTATCATTGATTTTCGACGAATCGACATTAAGAGGGCACAATATTGCCCTATTGGCATAATCTTCAATGTTAGTAGGAGTTATGCCGTCAAAAATCTCGACAATTAAATTACTATTTGTAATAAGGTTTTGAGGAATTTCTACCATATCATCTTTATCTTTAATTCTCTTGTTCAGCTTACCATCTCCAACTTTTAGAATCCATTCAGAAAAATCCATGTCAAATCGTGCTCGCATATTTGAATTTAACTTAAAAGTTGTGAAACATTTCCAGTTAACACTGCTTTTGATATTCGATTCAATTATTGAAATTCGATTCCCACGTTTGACAACGTTTAAAATTTGTCGAAAGTCCCCTCCAAGAATTATTAATTTTCCACCAAATGGTCTATTATTGTCCATAATTTCCTGTAGAAGCCTATTAACTACATCCAAACTGTACTTGCTTGCCATTGTGCATTCATCCCAAATTATCCCAACTGCAATTGCTAATCCTTGCAACCCGCTAAACAGATGTCCTCGGACGCAATTCATTAATGTTTCATACACAAATGTTTTTCCGCTCCCACCAGGGCCATTTAGATGAATGCAATTATTTGTGTAGCTATTTGATTCTATTGCCTTTATTGCAAAATTCACCACGTGTTTCTGCTGCTCGTTCAGCTTATCATAATTTGTGGAAAATGATAGTCTTTCTTCATCAATGTCATAAGACTCATACATTGTTGATGTCATGTAGCCTTGGAGTTTTGGCATTCCAAAATCGTTTTCACATGATTTTTTGTGCATTTTAAAAATGCTTTCAATTTCATGCAAGCATAGTTGCTCGGCAACATTTTCAGGGTGATCACGACGAAATTCTTCAATGAGATGATCTTTATAGTGATTAAAAATATCTATAGCACTTGAAGGAGAGCCGAAAACACAAATAATTGCAAACAGTTGCCGCAACGGCTTAGGCATTTGATATATTATTGCCTCATTCATAGCATGATACCATTGATCGTCATTTTCAACCAAGTTCAATTTCAAACACGCATCTTGAAATGAATCACATACACATCCATCTACCGTTCTTAAATCATCAAATGATGTAGCTCCCTTTTTGTGGAGTAGGAGTAATTTTATAGCATATTTTTGTATATTTGCAGGGCTCACATTAAACATGCGGCCAATAACATGTGGATCGTATCCGCGACAACGCTTTTTCCAAACTTTGCACTTCTACAATGTTACTGGATCGGTTCCCTCAGTAAAACAGTAGTGATTAGGTATATCTGCATAAAGATATTGCCTTGCATTCACATCTTGTGCGTTCAACTTAAAATAAGCAGAAAGATTAGAATTTTCTAACGCCTGTACTTCATCACCATCGCGATAGTACAATGTTTGCTCATTAGGTTCATGAACATGTAAGCGATAAATTGTGTGAGATTTGTCCTGCATCCAGAATCCAAAAATCCTCCACATAGCTTCTGGAGCGCTGACGTATCGAGCATTGATATGTTGACTTATTTCATCCACATTGACTGTAGTTTCAGTTTCATTTAAAAGTAAATCAGCACAATCATGACCCTTATAAACGTACTTGTAGATGTACTTTACAGCTTTAACTGAGGAACAAACTTCCACATTAATATGACAATTATATTTAAGTAATAAGTATGGATTATACGGTACCACATGCTGGTTTGAAAATTCATTTGTTCCCTTAAGAAACTTAATTCCACTATTTCTGCGTTTGTACAACGGGAACCCATCGACACCGGTGTCAGTTACATCACAAAACTCTTTAGGAAATCGTTTCGTGCAAACACCATTACGCATGCATTTCATGGAACATGGCCCGTGCAGCATATGCGTTGTCACTGCCTGCGTTTTGTTTTGCATTGCGTTTGTTTACATGGAATTTCGGCTGAGACAATTTTGTCCACACAATTAGGATCTTTAAGATCTATATCCCCGCTGATCCATAGAATATGGGCGTGAGGTAAACCGCGTTTTTGAAACTCAATTACGTATACATATCCTCTGCATTTTCCAAAAACCCCACGTTTGGTAATATCTTCAATAATCTTTGTTGCATATTTCTGGGACTGCCAATATAACTCGATGGAAATATGACCGTACGACCAACCCCTTTTCCAGTTTCTGCGGCTCTGTTTGTCACATATTCTTGAACAGAAGAATACGTATCAGCTTTTAATTTTTTTTGATTATATCGCAAAAAATTTAGCCTATTTGCTTCCATCCTGCAGTACCAATCCACCATCAATTGGTGTGTAAGTTTTCCACCAGATAGCAAATGGTTTGTCCGGTCTTTTCGTATTTGCAGGTGAAAGCTGAAATACATCATTTCGGTAATTTTGGGTCTTCCGTCACTGGTTTTTAAACCACATTTCCAACCTGTCTCACCTGTCGGGAAAAATAATGGATAAGTAAGTCCATCCAAGAATTCATTGAGGATATTAATATTTTTCATCTTTTTTTCCGCTCTCAAATATACCCGGATATCCCGTTCAAAAGGAGGTTCACCCTCATCATTTGTAAATACCATAGCAATTTCATTAGCTTTGGCAACGTTGTACCTTCTGGCGTCATAGTTATTATTTGTCGAAATTTTCATTGTGAGATTTTTTGTATCTTTTCCGGATGATTTCATTTCAGCCTCTACTTCTTCAGCATTCTGTAGCAGTCAACTAATTTATTATTTGCTTCCATGAATTCGTGCAAAATTTGTAGTACTGTATCTTTACAGCTATAATTAGCTTGATTTTCCATTCTGTATGACGATGCTATCTCACTATCATAGACATACAATTGGGCAAACTGCGGCTTGTCACCCGATTTTGGGTACAATGGTCCACTGCAATGATACAGCTGCCCATGAAGGCCGAAAACGTATGGACCACCTAACATTGGTTGCACGTTTCCACCGCAAGATGCCATTGCAATAGCAGAGTTATATGAACGAATGTTATCCATGAAATGCTTTTCCCTAAAAAGTTCTGCCACAGTTTCGTGTGGAGGGTTCATTGGTTTTAATGTATCAATTTTTCCATGGTGGCAGCATGTCAAGAAACTCAAATATTTAGTTTTGACAGTACAGTATTTAGTTTCTGCATGACAGTTTTGACATTCTTTGTCCATGTTTCCGATGTTATATTCGATCACATCGCTTTCATCAACATTAACAGTCAGACCACAGTATTCGGTTTGTTCAAATGTGCGCCTATTTGCTGTTAGCCGACGTACGCGTTGGGCCTCGTTTATACATTCCCGAATGGGAGCACGATAGTTTTGTAGATTATTATTCAAAACCTCTCGATTATCAGCATAATTTGCTCTCCGAGTTTCATTAATACTTGAGTGATTCTCAGTACGATATTGTTGCTGTGAAGCAGTGAAAACTTCCCGGTTGTTTGCATAATTTGCTCTTCGAATTTCATGGTTGCCTGATGTAGCATGCTCTGGCTGAGCAATATCGGCAGTATCGTTTTCGAACGAAACTTGGTCATTAAGATTATGACGTTCATTAGAGTGCATGTTCTGCTTTCGACTTCTTTTGTTAGCAGGATTCGTTTTGTTCCTTTAAAAGAAGAGGTTTGAATTCTTTACAACACAAAAATGTTTTTAAACGACTGGCTTGTCTTAATTGACTGGCTGTGTCTATGAAAGACTGGTTTGGTCTATGAGAGACTGATTTTGTCTTGAAAAGACTGGTTGGTCTATGAGAGACTGATTTTGTCTTTAAATGACTTGTTTTGTCTTCAAAAGACTGACAAATTTGTCTTCAAATTGACAGGTTAATTTGTCTTCAAATTGACAGGTTAATTTTGTCTTTAAAAAGACAGGTTAATTTGTCTTTAAAAAGACAGGTTAATTTGTCTTTAAAAAGACAGGTTAATTTGTTTTTTAAAAGACAGGTTAATTTGTCTTTAAAAAACAGGTTAATTTTGTCTTCAAAAAGACAGGTTAATTTTGTCTTTAAAAAGACAGGTTAATTTTGTCTTTAAAAAGACAGTTCAGAAAGCAATGATGTGGAAAACGGAGAGAGCAGCTCCTACCTTGTGTAACGCGGACGAAGAAATGCAGAACTAGCAATAAGTGAGAGTGAGTGGTGTGCGTGGTGAAACGGCATGGCGAACATGCGACGGCGTCGTCGTATTCAGTCCAGTTATAGACGCTATGTATATAGCGTCTATAAAGTACGTTGCATGATGAGTGTGAGGTGTGAGTTAGTGCTGTCCAGTCTTGAAGTTTATCAGTCTCAGTCTTTTACAGTCTTTTATTTTCAGTCAGTATTACTTACAGTCAGTCTTTATGCTAAGCATATCAGTCCAACTGAGTCTCAGTCCCAAGGAAAGTCTTGGGTCAAACTCCCACTCAGTCCCCAAGAATACAAAATGGCGCCAATTTCCATCCTTGGCCTTTAATAATGGCGCGAAAATTTAAAATTGCTTAATGTTGTATACGCGCGTTGTATACATGAGTCTTTTTATCAGTCTCAGTCAGTCTTTTTACAAAATGTAACAGTTTCACTCAGTCTCAGTCTCATAAACGCCTTCTTTTTAAAGTCAGTCTTTTCGTTTTGCCACTCAGTCTCAAACTGTCACTCAAGACTGGACAACACTAGTGTGAGTGTGAGTACTATGAGTGAGTGGTGAAATTGCATGGCAAACGTGCGACGGCGTCGGCTACGTATGTACGTACATAGCGTCTATAGTGTGGTTGTCATAGTGTATGTGTATATTTTGTTTGTTGGAAATATTTCCGCAGAGCTCGCGCGCGAATATTTGATTCTTACCATCACTTTCACTATCAACTCTCTCAAATTAGTAGAGAGGATTATTGTATATATTCTCAGGCTTCCTATTCTATTTCCTAGTTTTGACCTAAATTCTACAACCTTCCTAGTTCCTTTCCTAAAAACCTATCCGATTTGCTTTCCTTCCATCCTAGTTGCCTATTTACAAGGCCTATTTTCAGGCAAGGTGCCCATGAGTGCTTCTACGTAATTAGAGTGGGGGTAGTTTATTTGCTTTAGGAAGTAATTTATAAACACAACTATGTAATAGTGTAGGGCGCATGAAATATCATAGAAGAGTGGTCATGGATTTTCCACAAATACCTCCAAAATATGATGTGCGGCATTTCTACAGATGAAATGTAGCACATGCATGAAGAACACATGGGGAAATGCATGGAGATAGCTAGAAAGGAAATCATTTTAATTTTAGGATTTCGTCGGATTTCCACGTAAAAAAGTTTCTGGAAAATCGCTTTGAAAGAGCGGTTCACCGTTAAATTAATGATCCAGAAGTTGAATTCATGCAAAACGACAATTACAAAGAAACCTGACTCACTGAATACGTTCTCCCATGCTACGAAGATAATGAACAGAATGGGTCACATGTTTAATTCGGGGATGTTGAAAGGGCTATTTCTGAAAGCGTGTTCAGAGCTAATCCCGCCTCGACAATCCCACCAGTGGTAACTCTGCCCAAGCAGCCCGAGGATTTGACCATAACCCCGCTGACGATATTCCCGATCCCGACCCAGGTTTTTTTGTATTAACTTCAGTAAACAATAATTGTTTGCTATTATTTAATATTAATGTCCATGAACTATGTCCTTGACAATTAGCTGTGTGCTGTTGACTGGCCGTTTTGATATGTCCCTATATTGTGAATTGTGACATGTGTATGTAGCTACACTGTTCAATATTCAGCATTATAACTAAAAAAACGCTAAAAGAGATAGAAATGCTAGGGAAACTTAGTCACGTGCACTTAGGGAGTGCAGGTCCTCTGTAGCACTTTCACCAACAACCAGGGTTGGTTTGGTTTAAACCAAATGATCTAAACCATTGTTTGAACCACACGGTTTTTAGGATGGCGTCAGCCCCCTAGTAAAATAGCCTTGTCCGTACGTCCGTGTGTCCCTCCGCACGATTACGCAAAAACTACAATACCGATTTCAATGAAATTTTTTATGGATATTACTTGTATCAAAAGTAAGGCTGAGTTCGTATTTGGTTGAAATCGGCTGGATAGTTTTTTCGAAAAAAATTCTTGAAATTTTGTACTTTATGTCAAATCAAATGACTGTTATCTCTAAAATTACAGAATCGATTTCAATGAAACTTTTTGTGAATATTGTTTATGTAATTAGTAATGGCTACTGTATATGTCGTTGAAATCGTCCCGATAGTTTTTTCGAAAACAATTCTTGAAATTTCGAAAAAAAACAATAATTTATCCTACTTTGACGGCCGTGGCTGACGCCACCCTACGCGAAGCCTCAAATTATCGCGTAGCGATGATTTTTTAATAAAACCCAATGAAATGAATCCAATGAAACCTCAAGACCAACGTAACAATCACCTGAAATTTTAATATTTTCAATCCAAAAACCTGGTTGATTTTTTTTAAATACCAAAAAAGCCACACCCTGCAACAACTGGTTGAGCGACAAGGCTACAACTTTATTCGGGACGTAAAGAGACACTTCAATATTAGTGAAATATTAATTTCCTAAATCTGCTTTTTTCCAAGGCTATAAATATTCCTATTTCAAATATACTGTCTAATCTCTTCTTACAATTAGTAGGTAGGTTAGGTGGCTTCCTAGGCGGTAACTTTGTGTTGGAATAGAATGTCATTTGGATGAGCAGACAGCCCATATTTGCAGCAACTAATAATTGTTCGCGTATTACGAAACAAAGGCATGTATGCAATAAAACAATAATTTCTACAAGTACCAAGCATTAAGTCGTACGTTTAAAGGTAAAATTACAATCATCAGAAATTCGTTCAATGTATTTAAGTCTACAGCTGATCCTGCATGCACCACGGTTTGGTAATAGGTACTGTGGTGAGCGAAGTTTAATCGTTCAATTATATTATTATATGATATGATATAGCACAAAAGAAATGGATAAATTTTAAAAAGAACTATTATAATTTCAGAACCAATGCAGGTTCGCAAATGAAAATGGTAGTTTTTAGAATTTAGCCAACGATATGTATCACTAATAATATATTCTCTAAAAATTCCTCTTAAAAGCTCACGACTAACATTAAAAACTTTGAAATGTGCAGACTCATCGGAGAAATGCCAATTATTTAGGATTTACGTGTATAAAGTCGGTGAGATGGATTTTCAAAATATTTTATTCAATTCTTGCTATTTCGAAATATGTAATGCATTTTTTACATTGGATTATCCAGAGAATCAGCTGGTACCAAGACATCCGGCGCCACCAAATAGCTATCCTAATTTAATTAGTTTTGACAAAGTAGCTCATGGTTATAAGGCGTATAATTTCATGGGACATGGAATTCTAATAGATCCACTAACGATACTCACATCTGGTACAAATATATTTGTAACAGCTGTAGCCGGTTTAAGTGGTTTGATGTTTTTTCGGATGGGCTCAGATAGCAGAAATACGTCATATTTTGAAGCCACATGTTGCTACAATGGTGGACTCCAACAAACGATGCCTGGTTATGATCCGTAAATTCTTATTTATTACCGTAATATTTTATATGTACTATTTTGTATATTTCGTATGATTTTAATTGTTACGCCACATTCTCTAAGCGCAGATCGACCATGGCTTACAACTACGGCTTAATACACCTGATTGAACCAATTACGTTCGATGAAAAAATAAAAACAATTCCACTTGCCAAAGATGGACAAAACTTCACGGGGCCCTGTAGATACGCATCTTGGATGAAAAAACGGTGGTTAAATCCACATATAAACTCATTATATTTTTATTCTGACGACCTTGAGGAGGCGTCACTTACCATTCTGCCGGAAAAACAATGTCGACAAGCAGGATTCCTCGAACCAGCAATCTGTACAGCTCAGGTTTTGTGTGGAAGTGTAAGTAAACTAAATAAGACTGAACACCGTAATGTTATATCGTAGAAGAAATTATATTTGAAAAAGTAGGTCATCCTTCCCGCATACAGGTTGTTAGTAAATTCTGCAAATATATTAGTCACAAGGCTTATTTTTGATATTTTGTAAGTTCTCATGAGAAGTTCTCTGTTTCAATTTCTCCTCTTTCATGTTCAAGAAATGAGATCATTCTTCAGGGAACAGCCGAAATTTTGTACTGAGGAATACACGATTTTCATTTTTACTAGAAATGTGAACGTATTCAGACCTGATTAAATAAGGCTCATTACGGTCAACGTTAATTGCTTATTGAACATGCTAGTCTTTCCTTTTTGCTATAGTATGTATACAAGGAAATAGAATGTATGTGCATAAGCATGCAATTTTTAATATCCTTTTCTCCCCCGACTAGTTCATATACTTCCCGACGACGTAAGAAATATGATTTTTAAATCTTCAAGGAAACTCTTGAAACAATCTTTCAAATCAAGTCAAAACACGGAAAACAGTAGGGTTTTTTGGAATTTAGACAATAATAATTGTTCAAACAAATAAGTTCCCCAAACATCTTTAATAATATATAGGCCCACAGGGGCGCATTTTATTCTTGTACTTGAGATTACTTATCATGCTATACACAATTTTTCTAACTTGTTAAGCTTATACTGGCTCTCCACGGTTTATAGGGGGTTGGGAATCGCATGTACAGGGTGTCGTGCACATTTCTTCCCGTTATGCACGCTAAGCACAGAGCTAGACTAGTGGGACAAACACCCCTCAGTACATTCCTCCAATAGAGACAGCATATCCCTAGTCTTTGCTCCAGCCGATGAAATGTAGAGTAGGAAATAATTGGGAGGCAGAGGAGGTGCTGGGTTCATTGAAGGAGATTTTCGGGCACTCATTAGGTTGGAATGTCTAGCGAGCAATGCAGATGGGCAGATTCTCCTGTGTGGTTCCTCTCAGTCTAAAGGATGCCCACTGCTAGTTCCGCTTGTGCATCCAGTCCATGATTCAGGCAAGTATTCAGAGTGCAAGCTCATTAACACTTCTCATCATCTCACCCAAAGCTATAGTAAAAATGTTTGATGCGATCAATTTATTCTGCGGAGAATGATTCACAAAAACATTTTAGAACTAGATCTTTTGTACATTCATTCGAGGCTAACGACGACTAACGCAAGTTATCATAGGAAATTATTTCGGGGTCCTCACAATTAACTAGGTATGTTCCATTCACTTCACCCCGTAGAAACAAATACTTTCTTTTATTCTTGAGATGTGACCATGAGTAAAAACAGGTTTTGATAACCAAATGTCTACTGTACTGAAAATTTGACCCATCGACCTGTTTATGGTCATGGATAATCTTAATTTAACAGGAACGTGTCTCCTTCGTAAGACAAATGGGTATTCACCGAAAAATAATTTAAATGTATCAACACGTACATACGTAAACCTTTTCTCGATTAATGAAATACAAACGTAATTTTACATTGAAAAGGTTTACGTATGTCCGTGTTGATACATTTACATTATTTTTCGGTTGTGAAAGTGAAAATAATAATATTTGTGAGAAACAAATTATAGACGAATTGAATAAAATAATTCCTATAATGTTGAGGATTGGCTTATTTATGCTCAAATTGTGTACCCTTGAAGACGGGACTAGAGTATTTTTATGTATAAACATGTTTCGAGCATGTGTGAACCAAGGGTCGGATTTTTGTAAATCTCCCTGGAAGATTTTTTTCATTTTCCCTGCTGGTCATGATGTCCCTGTTCGAAGAAAATTTAAAACTCCCTGTTGACAAAATAATTTTCGTAATACACCCTAACAAATTCAAAAATCCCTGCTGAAAAAAAGGTCAACAAATTTGAAAATCCCTGCTGACAAAAAACTATTTTTGTAAAACACCTCAACAATTTCGAAAATCCCTGTTGACAAAAATCATTTTCAGTAAAACATCTCAACTATTTCAAAAATCCCTGCTGACAAAAATTGTTTTCCATAAAACCCCTCAACAATTTCAAAATCCCTGCCAAAATAAAGGTCAACAGATTTGAAAATCCCTGTTTGCAATCCCGTTTGAAAATTTCCCTGCTGAAACATTTTTTTCCCTGGGAAGATTCTTCCCGTCTTCCTATATAAATCCGACCCCTGCCTACTGCCCGAGTCCAGAGGAGATGGCATCAAGTTTGTGGTTTGTGTGAACACTATTAGTAGTGCCTACAATTCCAATTTTCCTTTAATTCTGAAGTTCACATCGGAAGACTTTGCTTGTAAGATATTCTTGGCGTTCGTGAGTCAATGCAGTGATGGCCAACTCTGTCGTTCTGGGTTACACTACTTGGTTCGCTTCCCTAAACGCATGATATATGGAGCGTCAGGTGTACGGAACATGCGAGACTGTGAATATATCACTAGAAGAGGGCCACTCGTCCTTATTATTTTTGAACTCTACCTATCCATTGATTTAAAGCTCTATAACTAGCACGCAAGATGTGGACATACATTAGGCCTTCCCGACAGGGCTTGATACTAGATGTATAAAATTTACGGTAGGGTTTAAGTTGCTCCACTCTCACATATCTGAGGTAATTGTCCCGTGAATCATAGGGATTTTACTAGTTCTATTAAAAAAGTGTATTCCCTTTCTCTATTCCTCAAAGGTGCTTTCCTTCATTCCGTCTCGGAGTAGCTTTCTATCTCCCGCTGTAACCGTTAAACGTGTTACATGTTTCGTAGAATCTTACGTGTTTTGCAGAAGACAGTTCCTTGTTTTATTTGCAATATCTATACGATGAATTCTTGCCTAACAGTGAGTTATCCATGCGTTTGAAAAGCGGAATACTGGCTAAAAGTACTCATCGTTTTGAACGAGTTCAACTACTAAGGATTTAATAATGTTATTTTGCAAAGTACTTTTTTTAATGGATTTCAATCTAGTCTTGTGTTAAATTGGTACTGAAATCAAAATATTCGACATCATTTGGGATAAAAATAATTGTAGATGAAATAGTTTGTGATACCTGGCATTTTATTACCTGTTTCGCTTTTTCAATATCCAGCAGGACAGTGGGGCTCCATTACTTTGTAAGGATAATGGCATCGAGTACGTTTATGGAATTTCAAGTCATAACCTGCTGGACCATCACAGCCCCAGTAGATGTGGAAACTCGTTATCATCATTTGTTCCCATGTCAAAATTGAATTGGACTTGGGTAAACAGGGAAAAGAAAAAAGCCCAATCTTATTGTAGAGCCCCGTCTAAATAAATGGTTTTCTTATAAACTCTTAGGCATTATTGAAAATAATGTCCTTTATTTCACATATTGGTGGTTTGTTCTTTTTGTTCTTGAAATCTTTTATAAATTGTTATAATTTAATGTTTACTGAAACCTATTACGTCGACAATAAGATTTTAAGCCGCATAACACTTTTACAAAATCTAACCGATGTGGTGTCTACCAGCGATAATAATTATTACTAATGACCTGAAAGCAGAAATAATGCGTTATTAACAACTACCCTAGAAGTTCTGGTTTTTTGCAGAAATTACACAGATAGCTCATTGTCACACAATAATAAGCTCATTGAATTTATGTTAGCATAATTATCACTTAGGATTGTTACGATGCCTGTAAAATAATAATAACAAAAATTATATATCAGATTTATTTTTCAATTAATATGATGTTGCGAAGATGTAAATATTTTTTTAAATAATTAAATGTTCTGACACATAAAGGCTGTAAATAGTGAGTTAAAAACTGTAGTTAAACAACAGTGACATTCACAACATGACTTTCTGTCAGCCAGCCTTGCTTTGAAATTTTTATTGTTAATTTGAGAAGTTGCTTTTAAAGGTTACGCGCCCATGTCTGCGTGCATGCACAGGTCTGTCCAGAATCCTTAAAAAAGCAACCTCGTGGCTTTCACCCATACCTCAAAAAGTGACTTTCCTGGATATCTCCTGAACGGATTGATGTATTTTTGATATCAAAAGCTTAAAGTTAATGGGAGATCATTGCGAACCTCCATGATTTTTTGTGTTCCTGAACCACTTAAAGTCGTAGAGCCCTTCGGAAAAATAAACAAAACTTGGAGGCAAATGGCGAATTTAAGTTGCATGGTGACCGTTCATTTAACATTAGAAAATATTTGAGGGTGTTCCGCTAATCAGAAACGCATGAAAACTTATTGTGAGACACTTTTCATAACTAGGATGTTACTGTAATATTTTGGTGATGCGATCTTTAAGGGATCACCAATTAAATATTAGTTGAATCCTTGATTTGGATTACAGGTCACTTATGTACATGACATGTTAAACATACGGGTTCATTTTTTCCCATTACATTCGTGCAAAAAAAATTATTTTTATTATTAAGAATTTTTTGCACGAATGCAAGAAAACAATGAATGGTTAACATTCATTTTTTTGTTTACTTGGGTAGGTTTAAATTACAGTAACCAAGTGTTATACAACTTGTTGTTAGTCCTGTCCAAGTGAACAAAATGTAATGCCATTTTAGAGTACAAAAAAAGAGAAAAGAAATACTGCAATGCTAAACAAGTTACTAAATCTTACATCTTGGAATTTGAATGCTAAATAAATGTACGCCTTTGAATATTTAGTACAGTGTGACTAATATGATCAGCCATTAACCTTTAACCACCATGATTAAATTATAACTTCGGGTAAGAGAGTAAGTACAGTATAAGATTAACTTTGGGGTCCAGTAACATATGTCCGACATTAATTAAAATGATCTAGCTATCATGCATTGATAGCACCCTGGATGATTCAAAAAGTTTTAACCCTTTCGTGGTTAAAATTCAAGTAAATAATCAATTTTTATACGCCAAGTTTTAATGTTTCTCGTCCCAGTAAACAAAATCTCCACAAATTAGCCAACAGGTCTTACGTGCATGTACTTCACTGGCAAAAATCAGTATTGTCTGAAATCTTCCTACAAGGCTAAGCACTAGTTTCACAAGTCCAAAAGGTCGAAATACATTAAAATATATAGCTAAAAAGCTTAAACAGAGAAGTTGCTTTTGCGCCCTCAAAAGTTGAAAACAAGTTTTCTGGTAGATGCTGTCAGAATAAATCCCACTGGTTTATTGAAAATGATGAAAACTCTTGACGAAAAGCAACGCCACGAAATTATTGTCACTACTGATGCAGAAATAGCCGTGAAAAAGTTGGTTTGCAATTATTACTGAATTTATCAAATTTGAGATGTAAGATGGCAATTGTTAATTATTAATACTATTGAAAGAGTATTCGAGGAGAAATTATCCATCGTGGCGTTGCTTTTCGTCATTTCAAGAGTTTTCATAATTTTCAATAAACCAGTGGGATTTATTCTGACAGCATCTACCAGAAAACTTGTTTTCAACTTTTGAGGGCACAAAAGCAACTTCTCTGTTTAAGCTTTTTAGCTATTAATTTTATGTATTAGTGGTCGGAACGATTCAATTAAATTCAGATATTTTCGATTCAATTCAATTAGTTATGTGGACTGAATCGTTAACTGTTTTGCGATTCGGTCCAGTATAAAAACAATTCAATTCAATTCGGTTTTATTCTATGAATTGAACTGAATTGAAAATCGCCTGTTTTTTGCGGGAAGACAAATTAAACGCGCACCACCTGCTTCCACACCATACATGAAGGCTACTCGCGAGTGACAAGTGCATTCAACACACTCCTACTCACACTCACAGGAGAGTAGCTAGGTAAAGAGTAGGAGTGAAGGCGCCAAAAAAGTCGTGAGTTGGAGTGGTATAAATCGAAGCATAGAAAAAGAGTAGGAGTATCATGCTTTGCTACTCGCCATTGTATTAACCGCATAAATCTAGAACTGCCACGATTAAAAGATTGGCGGTTATTGCCAAATATTTCATAATTTTATACAAACAATCGTCTGGAATGCCGACTGGATGTATGTACAATTCATGCATTGGAAGACAAAATATGTCACAGATGAGAAAGAAATCTTGAGCATGCTTCCAGGCGCTGTTGCAATTACTGTAAGCTTCGTCGGTCTTAGCATTTGCATTTGAGTTTGACTTTGAAATTAGAACGATTTTGTGCTTAATATTCGCTTTTTTAATGATACGGAAAACTTGTTTTCATAGTATTTGCAAATATTTCGATGAATACATTGAGTAACTCACACTCACGAGTGGTGAGTAGGAGTGGTGAGATTTGAAGTTAGCGCTGAGAGTAGGAGTAGGAGCTTTACTTTCTCAGACAGACTACTAGTGGGCGAGAGTAGGAGTGGTGGATTTTTCTTTATGGAATTGCGTACGAGTGGGAAAAAACCTACATCTATGTTCCACACGTAAATGTTTTTTTTCATTCATTTAGAAATACTTGAATAAATAATAATTTAATAATATAAAATTAAATTTAATACTTAAATTATTATTTAATTCAAATTTCTTAATTAATAATCAGAATTTACTGGAAGTTGAATTAAATTATGAGACGTCAGAACATTGCTGATTTTAAGCTGTGTCGAATGATCCAAAACAATAACCACAACATTATGATGAAAGTGTGCATATTTTTAAGGTGAGCATCCGCTTCATGCTATACGAGGTTTCAGTAACTGGTAAATTTGAGCAATGATTAATCGTTTGGACTGCAATTCAGAGTAAGCAATTCAATTCAGTCCAGCAGTGTGAACTGAATCGTTCGATTCGGTATATATATGTTGTATATTTATATATTTATATGCTGTAAGGCTAATGTGTTAAGCACCTGTGTATAAGGAGCCATGTTCTCCACCTTTGAAAGGAAAGGATTAAGTCCGAAATAAAATGTGGCCAGCCGGTGCGGATTAGCTGCTTACCTGTAAAATTAGACAGTTGTCGGAGTGGGAGTATAATAAGAGTCCTCACTTGTTCATTGTTAAGGTTGTTATTATTACTGCGTGAACTGGTGAGTCATCAATTTTTTACCCAAGTCTTGAAATATATTGCTTTTGGTAATTTTAATAATTTAAAACTGGATTACGTGATAACATGATAGAAACAAACTGTTTCCACAAAAGGCTTATATCTGTCGACCACTAACAGTTGATACTTAAGACCAGAAACCTTGTTAGCTGCAGACACCGGTGTTTCGTCCTATTTGGGACTCGTCAGTACAGCGCAAACAGAAAAAAATGACTAGCGACTGACTTCGTGAACCGTCAGTGGCAGAATGAAGATTGACGTAGAAAATAAAAATATTATTTTCTCAACTTCAATTGCTGCTCGAAATAATTCAATGTTTGTTTTTTGGAAAAGAGATGGTTTTGTCATTCATCAGACCGTATTTCCTCTGAAAGTGCAATGAAAAACAGTGCAAGATCGAAGATCTGGCAAAGCAGTTTGATGAAAAATACTCTGTCAATAAGGTTAGGCAGAGGTACCTTGCAGGTAGGAGGAATGATTCGGCTCAGCGTAGAGCTGTAACGGAGACAGTCAGTCGGGAAATGCTGAAACGGATCGCTCCAATGCCGCCGGTTGCGATTCCAATTAAAAAAGAGTAAGTGTGTTATATTTTTTATTTACAAGTTCTATTTATTATTGAATGCATTTTATATGATTGATATAATTTGTTTCAGATTTGGATGGTATAGACTCCAGTTTCTGATGTGGAAGCGCTGTCCCAGGTTCCTGATGTGAAAGCGCTGCCCCAAGTTCATGATGTGGAAGCTCAGCCTCAAAGGCGATTCCTGAGGCGATTAAAGTGGCCAATGATATCGAAGGAATTTTATTAATATTTAGTTAAAAACTATCCTTTTTTATTTCTAAAGTTTTTGTCTTCAAAAAGCCCCTTTTTTACCGAAAATAAAATTGGAATCTATTTATAGAACCCCAAAATTTGCAATTTGCAGATTGAAGGCATTCTTCGTTTTCCGTACAACGAGTAGTTCCGTGTTTAATCGTATTTTATATCAAATGTTTATTTTTTCAAAGTTTTTGTCTTCAAAAAGTTTTTTTTGCCATGAACAAATTTGATTAATTTTTTATTACAGATCCTCAGTCTGGAAGATCTGGATTTCTGCCATACTGACGGTCGTTCTAGCTCAGCCAGGGACTTGTGGAACTACTGTGCGGATGTAAGGACGCGTAGAAGTATTAGCATATATAATCACATTATTAAAAAAATCCGGGCCAAGGCGCGATCATAATTCCAATATTAACGAATAATATATATTTAAACCTTATTATGCACATACAATGTGCACCACAACAGTTTACCAGTATGTTGGCATCACGTAAAATTTCTCATTCATTGTTTTTAATTGTAAACAAGCATCATTTATATTCGCACATTGCGTTCCTACCCAAAATGGCTCCGAAAAAGATAGATCATATCCTTAAGCCAATGGCTTATTAAAAGTTTTTAAACAATTAATTTTTTGTAAGTTAAAACAATTTCAAGTTGAAATAAACAATATGCTACCAAGCTAAGAAGTTTGAGAAGACTTTGTAGGACAGCGCAAGATTCAAGCTATGAAACAAACTGTTGACCTTCTGACCGATTTGGTTACTTCTTTAACTTTTAATTGATTCAATTATTACTTATGTCGAATTTTTTAAATTTTCATAGCCCAGTCCCATAATAGCATATTCAGAAAAATAATTATATTTATTCCGAGTAGTCAACGTTCTCCATAGTCAACTTTTATATACGGTCCCCTGCGATGTGACTATAAAGAGGTTTTACTGTAGTACCAATATTTCAAATAATTTAAAATCATATAGGACAGACAACGAATGTAGCACATGCAACACATTTACGAGGTTTCACGAAAGCCGTAATACCCCAGGTAGTTCATCAGATGATGAAATAATCTAAATGATTTGGAGGTTACTAATATTGTTGCTGCCTTAACTATTGACAGCAACGATAAATAATTTCTAACCGTAATTTCTTCTTTATTCTTTCGAAGGACCAGAGACTTAGTCTCCTATTTTCTATTATTTGTTTTCTATCAACATATCCTGTCGAAGTGCCAGCCTTTGCTAACCAAACGCGAGATGAAAATCAGGATTAGTCGTAAAGGAAAATAGTAATTACGAAGCCATAACTTCGTTTGCTGACTTGCAAAAGAAAGAACTTCCGCCAATAGAATCTTTTTATTCAATATTAAAGGATGAGCACATTAGCCCTGCTGATTATCAGCATGGTCAAAGAGTCTGGGAAAAATTTGAAATGCACGACATGTGTGAATACTGCAATTTTTATTGTAAGTTAGTTGTCAACTTGTTAGCTGATGTTTTTCAAAATTTCAGCAATCTTTTCCTCAGCTCGTTTAGCTTGGCCCCTGCTCGCTTTTTTAGTTTACCAATGACTAGTTGGCAGGCTGCATTGAAGTATAGCAAGATTGAGTTAGATTACATTAGGCATAACGATATGTACATCTTTTAGACGCTGCGCTGAGAGGGGGTTATGCAGGCTCCGGCTCTAAAAGATATGCGGATCTAATAATAATTATGTCCCGGAAACTTATGATACGTCCATAAACTGTTAATATATTATGTATTTTGATGCGAATGCATTGTATGCAAAAGCAATGATTTGTATCTGCCTACAAAAAACTTTGCTTGGCTACCAAAGTCGGAAGTCATGTATTTGTCCCGAACTAACAATATTTTGAACTTGGCTGATGATGATCAGAAATGTCTGCTCATCAAGTCAAATTGCAAAGTGACTTGAATTTACCTTATGTTTCCATGAGGGTTGGGAAGTTGGTCGCGGATTTGCATCCAAAACCCAATTATGTAGTTCATTATAGGGCAGTTAAAAAATACATTGAATGAGGAATGTCTCTAGATAAGGTATACAGAATTTTAAAATTTTAACAGTCGGATTTGAGCCTGAATTTGAGAAGACGTTCTACAAGCAGATTGTAAACAATGTTTTTGGTAAATCGGTGAAATCAGTTAGAAATAGAACCAAGATTCATGACATAACTAAAAATTCAAATTGTAGGTACAGTGATAGAGTTCTAAATTTTTCCAGAAAATCGTCTTTGAAGGACATTATCATGGCAACTTCCAATATTGCTTTATTTGTCATGGCAAAACGTAGCGTGTACTTAAATAAACCAATTTACGCAGAAAATTAATGTTTACACATTAGCAAAACTGTAATGTATGCTTTTTACTATAACTATCTTAATACAAAGGATAATAGCAATAACAATTGTCAAGTAAAACTTATAGGTACAGATACAGATAGTTTAATGGTTAGTATAGTGAGCTCTAATCATAATTTACATGTATACAAAGTAGTGAGGGAAGATCATCATTTGAATGACTTGTCTAATTTTAAACCTTGTAGAAATGTAAATGCTAACTGGCACCAGTTCTATGTAGAAAAAAATAACAAAGTTAGAGGTGTTATGGAGGATGTCTCAGCAGGACATCCTCCATCCTTAAGTCTTTCAGGTTCTTAAAATCTAAATTGTTTGCATATTTAACGTATGGTGGTTTAATAGATAAGAAAGCCAAGGGTATACCAAAGTGTCATGTCAAGAATCGTCAAACTTTTGAAGATTTTGATATCATATTTAGGGAAGCTTCTGGGTCTAGGTTAGTTAAATATAGAAAAAAGCTTCAATGGGAGATAGGTTAAATAATGTACATGAGCGGGTTGAATGCTTTTGATAATTAAAGATTTCAGTTCTTTTAATAATAGTTTAGCGTACGGTCATTATGATAATGTACATTATAAAAAGATGGATGAATTTGTAAAAATAGGTGAAGATTCTACGAAGTTGTTTAATTTGGAAACTTGATGTGATGAAATGTGATTGTTGTTATTATGTATATACTATGGGAAAATAAATAAATAAAAGCCCCAAACTTAAAAATAAATTTATGTCATTTCTGTTTCAATCAATCATTTCACTAAATTGTTTCATCATGGACGCACCTACTCTTGATTACATTTTTCATGCTCCATTTAACTTTGTACTTTCGGATCCTACAATGAGCGGTAAATCCCAGGTTATTAAAACCATTATATCCCGAAGGAATAAGATATTTTTTCCTAACGTGGAGCATATCGTGATCAGCCGAAGGAATTTGAAGCATTAATTACCTTAAATTTAATTTCATCAGGGGTTGCCAAATGAATACGGTGACGATATGCTAAACCTATACGTTTATATATTGGACGACTTAATGGAGGAAGCTTCGAAGTCTAAAGATGTCATGTAAGCATTTGTTAGAGGAAGTTATCATCGAAATTGTTCCATTATTTTCATAACACAAAACTTTTTACATGACGGGCTTAGACCTTTACCAACTAACGCCAAGTACATTTGTTTATTCAAAAACCCAAGGGAAACGCAAGTCGTGAAGAAGATTGGATATCAAATGAAATGTGGGGGAAAGCATGCTCTGATGGAAGATGCCTATAAGCAGTGCATCGCAGTTCCTCATGGATACCTTATGAAATGTTGAGGAATTATTTTCCAGCAAAAAGGGGTGCTCATGAAATGTAAGGTGTGGTGCCAAAGGAAATAGTCCCAAAATGAGTAAAAGGTTGATTTCAATAAGTACCACAATTACTACTTTAATTCATTTAAACAATTTAGGAGAGGAAAATGAGAAGGCAAAAGCAGGACAAATTAATGCGACTGTTGTCGTTGAATGTCTGTGAGCCAGTGTCGTATGGATAATTCTTCTCTTATAATATTTCATAGAATTCTATATAACATTAATGTGTCCAATCAAAATAAATATTCTACAGTAGAAATAGCATTATTAAAAATAAGTGCCCTAACAAATAGCGCAAATATGTACATTGAGTATTTCCCCGACAACTTACATTATTTCTATGACCAAACAAGGTAACTCTACATGATACAGTTTTTATCCTAACGGTAAACGCCTATGCCGAGTCTATGCAAGGATATCGCTAATTGTAAGTGAGGACTTTCCACCTTTCCGCCTCCAGACGTACGAAACCTGGCGCTCCAATCGTAGCTATATTGGCCGATAAGTGCCGTAATGGATGCTAGCTTGTAGGAAATTACTAGCCGATTTACAATATGTATTTAAAGTAACCTAATGCCGTAAGCCTATTGAAGTTCAGCACTGAACACCTTAGGTGTGATTGCAGACGGACTCAAAATGATAATTATAGACTTAGAAGCCATGTATTTACTGATTGTATTATATTTATTAGCTAAAAATAAATGATGATAAATGTTTCAAAATGTTTTAACAAAATGCGTGGCCATAAACTTGGCTCATCATCATGGTTAATAGTATTCCGATTTTGCGTCAGAGTGATTTGACGCTCTCCGCATTCTTGATATGACCAGGGTTGGCCAATTGAAAATGCCATGGCATTTTGGGCATTTTGGGCATTTTCAGTTCATGGCATTTTCGGCATTTTTGGCATAATCCGCGTAGGGCAGGCATTTTGGGCATATTAAATCATTTCTTGGGATACTTCTGCCTGGACTCTCTGTTATTTTTTCGGCGCGGTAAATTTCGATACATGTTTTGTTTGAATCAATGCAAATATCTTTATAAATGCATACCTGAAATTTCATTATTGTAGCGTGTCGCGTGACTTGATTCACTATACTAACATTTTTATTATCATTATTATAAATCTCATTCCATTTTCTTAATTTTCACTTCAGATTTAATCAGGGTACCTCGAATCAATGACAATATTCAGCTTCATTGGTCAGACATAGGTGAAAATAAAATGTTGTGTAATTACTTTCATAACAAGCCGTTTGATTATACCATAAAGTGGCGTGCTCGCAAGCAAGTTTAAAAGCCCAAGTGGAGGTAAAACGGGAATTATCCAAATTTATTACAAAAACGGGTATTGCTCTGGACATCGATGTGACCAAAGAAATCGATTTAAGCTCACAAGAATCAGCGTTAGTGAAATAATTCTCCACAAAGCCAGAACCGAGTTCATCAAAACAAATTAGACATGATTATCAAGTGTATAAAATATCACTAAATTCCCTGAATTGGAAATATATTTGGAAATTGTATTGATATTGGAAAAATATTTTAGATGACGAAAATTATAGTTTTACTTTTCACGAGTCCGAAGGTAAGTTGATGTTGAGGATATTGTTGAATTAGATTAACAATATACAGGGGAAGAAACGATGTAGGATTACTAATAGTTTAAAAATTTGCGAAGCTTTAGATTAATTCATTCTGTAAAATGTATATTTTAAAATGAAGTTTGACATTTAAAACAATCTGGTCTCTAAAAAAGAGCGGGAAATAATGATTATTTACAAAAAAATCGAAAATGCCCAAAATGCTTGCCGAAAATGCCCAAAATGCCGGGCATTTTGAAAGTAGGGCATTTTCGGCATTTTCAGGGCATTTTTGGCATTTTCAAGCGGGCAGGCATAAAACCGAGGGCATTTTCATTTGGCCAACCCTGGATATGACCAGTCAATTTAACCATACGTATCATCCATAACCTTATCCCAGTCGCATTTATCCTTGCATGCCGTGCAGCTGCTTGGGATCGGATCGGCCCAAATCCTGACGGTGTATGGCGATCTCTTTGAGCTTTGACATAATCTCGGGATTCTTCATTTTCTGTCCAGTGATTTTCAGAGATGCATTCTAGACAGGCTGGCTTGATTTCCGCTTGATGCACTTATCTTCCTTGTTTCATGTTGATGGCGTACAGTCAGATTTAATTGGAGGATTCTTGTCCCAGTCAAATGTTCCGCAAACATCCTGTCCAGTTGTACTGTAAGCACGAGCTGTTTCCTTAGCAGATGCCGATACAACTTCTGTAAATTAAAAATTAAATTACTACCTCAACTTAAATATTATACATGCTTTCGAACGAGGTACGAAGGAAGGGTGCGGCGATGGGTAAAGTTGGCCCCTCCTTTTTGCCAAACCGCAACAGAAACGCGGCGGTGGCTGGGAGGAGAGCTCGCGTGGAGAAGAGCCGGGATATCGGTGAGAACGGAACTTTGCCAACTTACTATTGATTGAGCGTCAAAGTCCATTGCCGCTCTAACCAGTTGTGATTGAGCCATTATTTATAGCAATTTGGGAACTGTTTGAATGTGAAACGAATGTGCAATTGTTATGGAGGTAGATCGGTAGTAGAATGTTGATGCCGATTGTCAGAAAAAAAGAAGAAAATTGAGATGATTATTGAGCCATGCGGATGAGATGAATAGAATTTTTGATGCTGGAATGTCTTAAGAAATGCTTCATACACGGTATTTATGCTCGGAATAATGTGTTTATTTCTTTTTGTCATCATATAAGATTAACATTTGTCTGGAAAGTTTGGATTGCCATTGAATCCCCCGTTTAACCTAATACGTTCGTCAACATGAGTCATGCATGTATGTCGCTAATACGACCCCGGCATGTATTATAGCATTACACAAGGTTACTGATGATCTCAGGAGTCTGGTCCATCTTCGAATTAACGCGCAAGTTCTTCCCATTCAGAGTGGTCCGTTGAAAGTTCATGAACAAACGTCGACCATCTTCTGAGCGAGTGTACCATACCTTGGGGCGATTAGGATCCTTGGGATGTCCATGAAGGATGAAAAATGGTTTTCGATGAGCTTCGTATAATTGTTTTGATCCTGCCTCGTCTTCGCCCGCTTCTTCGGAAAGAGTAGGCTCGTTCAATTCTTCCGAAATAGTCTATTATGATGATGCTCGCTTACGTGTTGGACCGTCAAGCTGAGTACCCCGGCAGTTTGCCGTTGCTGCATCCACTTGTTCAATTTGGAGACCTTGTCCGCTGAGGTCCATTACCGTTTCAGATCGAGTGGTAGAGATCTCGCCTTCAACGGCTTTAATGCATTGGCTAATTTCCGTATTCATTTACTTGTTTAGTTCTCTAAAAATTGTGTACAGCGTAACAAATAGCTTGCTAGATTTCAATCTACAACCTTACCTTGCATTTCATTAATGACATTAAATTTGCAATCAAAAGCATACTTGAAAAGGTTTTCTTGGAGTAGCAGCTGTCTTAATGAGAATAATACGTATGTTGCATTATCAAAGAATTATTGAACTCTAGTGTATATTATACGACTTGATATGTCAGAGGCTAAATGATACAAAATGTAACAACAAGCGCCGTA
Organism: Allacma fusca; assembly: GCA_947179485.1. NCBI lineage: Eukaryota > Metazoa > Arthropoda > Collembola > Symphypleona > Sminthuridae > Allacma > Allacma fusca. Next base: position 5,552,205 of record OX359250.1, read on the forward strand.
TTTCTCAACTTCATATATTTTTTAGAAGTAGTACCTTGAAATCGCAATCGTGTAAACCCTTTGAAACGTCTCTGTGCCGTCTCAGATTGATAGCGAGAATAATTATTTGTTTTGAACTTTTGTCTCTGAACGCTTGGCTGGTAGACTAATTATTGAAGGACCAACTCCCTTGTGAGCACACAGACTTTTCTTACCTTCAAGCGCTTCCTTTTCACTAATTGTTTGCTACCCAGTGCTAATAAACGTAAAAAGAAAGCTAGTAGGAAAAACAATTCTAGGACTTATTGCAATTAAAAGTACGTCTGGTGCAAAATCTGAGGCTCTAAAGTCAGTTTTGCATCCTTGTTATCAATTTCCAATAGCTCTGTAATATTGCTAACTGCTTCTTGAATTCTAATACTCTGGTCTGAAGTCCACTTCCAAAGGATACGTTTCAATCGTGTCACCATTAACTGATACATTTGCAAGTGATAAATCATAGTCGCCAATGGCGAATGGATTAGTGAACCGTTCACATTTGCTGCGTTTTACTGAAAATATTTTTGTCAGCAGGGATTTTCAAATTTGTTGGCCTTTTGTCAGCATGGATTTTCAAATTTGTTGACTTTTTTCAGCATGGATTTTCAAATTTGTTGACTTTTTTTCAGCATGGATTTTCAAATTTGTTGACTTTTTTTCAGCAGGAATTTTTGAAGTTGTTGGGGTGTATTACAAAAATTGTTTTGTCAACAGGGAGTTTTAAACTTGCTTCCAACAGGTACATCATGACCAGCAGGGAAAATCTTCCGGGGAGATTTACAAAAATCCGACCCCACGGCAGTGGGAAATGGAATAATGTTGTATTAATTGTAGCAGCAAATAATTAATTTTTGGTGCTACATCTAGATTTTATTTTATACAAGTTGTTCTAATGGTGGGGTCACAAATTTTAAATAGCATATTTTGACAGAAAATAGTAAAACAAACTAAGTGCATACGTCAATCAAGTCTATTAAAAACATTTACAATTCAGTAATGGTAAAACTACATTATGCCTAACGTAACTTGGAGTAAAACATCACCAATCTTTCGGATTTTCGGATTGTCTTTCTCGTTTATATAGACAAACATTTTCAGATCCTAAAATAAGTGCCATTAACTTTGGGAAAAACCAAAGTTGCAGCCTTAGTTCAAAACGTGTAACTCCATTGTTACTCAAAGCTTTGGTAAGTTAAATAATATCCCAGGAAATTTAATTTTCTACAGTATCAGTTGCAAGAACTAAAAACAATTTTACAATTGATTTAAGACACTTTGCTAAATTTTCATGAAGATTCGGAATAATGAGGGTAACTGTATTTTTTGTTACGGAGGAACTCATTAAAAATTCTGAAACTAGAATCAACAAGTTTTTCGCATATGTATGCCAAATACAAATAGTTAAATTGCTTAAACGTATTTGGTTTTTGTTATTTTGAAAACTCACTTAGAAATTATGGCTTGAAAATCGAATAATCTGGACACCCTGGTGCGGACGTTAGTAGGCTTACCAGCATGACATAAGCATGCTGCTACAAGTACTCCACTTGAATTCTACGTGTTTTTGGAGTAACGCATATAGTTGCATGACTGTGGACACGTTCAGAATTAACTGTCCCACCAAGGGAAGTAGAATATAAGGTAGTGCAAATAAGAAAGTACATAGCTAGACCTCTGACGCTGACGTCACTTGGTCACTTTCATTCCCATTCTGACTGCTGAGCTGAATGGTTCTCTCGATAGCAGTGCAACAGCAAGGTTCCTGGCTGCCTTAAAAGTCACGAATGTCTGCTAGGCATTCCAGCTGTATTGGCTGCTGGGTTATCTGACTCCCTGAGAAAAGTCTAAGCCTTGTGTTTCCTTTTCCATTGGATCCTTGGAAAAAGAAGAACTCCGGTACAGGCTACTAATAATAATATCAAAATCCGTAGAATGGACCCGACATTTACAAGAGGAAATGCTAATGATTTTTACAACGGGAATCAAGAAAGATTTACAGACATTTTAAAGGCTCTGGACCCAAGAAATAAACTCTCCATCCATAATTACGTAAGCGCAGATAAGATGGACTGTCAAGTACTTAACTATTTACGCGCACTCGATAAAGTCAAAATCAGTCCCACATTTGACGAAGACAAATTAAAACACTGGCTGAATTATTGCGGAGAACATCAGTTACGTTTCAAACTTGACAGAGCAGAAGTCTCTACAAATATATTGACGCAATTCTCTGCAGCAGTCCAAACCAGGTACTGCGGAGAAAATTTAAACTCTGCAACTACAGCTAACAAAGCGGTAACTGACTTCAAACCAAATATTATTGTTCCACAATACTCTCACATGCCCAGAATTACATATGTATACATGGCTCAACTGAAAAAAGAATTTGCTTTAAAATCACAGAAAGTCTTATCAGATGGACAACATTTCTCTTCAGAGTTGAGATTTTTAAATGGTATGGAAATCATTTACGATCATCTTTCCAATACAGAGGATTCGCAATTCTTCGACGAAGATACAGAACGAGAAGCGAAAACAACGGCTGTTAAATTTTACACAGCTGAATTTTTCTTGCTAGCAAAAACCACTGTCCTCAAACATACAAACCAGAAGAAAATCGACTGGGATAGTTACTCGTGCAAAACGAAAGTCAACTTTCCGAGATATTTAAAAGAAGTCACTGAAATTCCACAAGTGTTTACAAGATATAAAGAAGATTTTCAAAAAATTTCTGCATTCCCTGATGCATGCACTATTCTTCAGAATCTAGACAAGATGTATGCCCAACAAGATTTAAAAGCTCAAAAATCTGGAGAACGTACAAATAAACAGCCTACTCAACAGCATAGCTCCTCCAATTCTTCATCATTCATTATCCAACCAAATAGAGGAAACCCCTACAATGCTCTCAAGAAATATTCAAATGGACCCTCATCTCGTAATTTTAACCGTTCAGGGAATTACCAGCGCTACAACCAGCATGCTAATAGTCATCATAACAACGGATTCCGAAATCCTCGAAGACCTCCTCGAAACAATTCTCGAAATTTTCACCACCAACAACAACAGTTGGAAGATCAGTTTCCACAATCTCATGACAAGAATCAATCACGAATTCCCATCAGCAATATTAGATTAGCTGATCTAGAACTTTCCACCACCAATAAATGAGATGAAGATGGCTCAAACTCTAAGAATAATAAGTACAACCGAAGATTTATAAGCATCAACAAAATCACGCCACCAGAACTAAAATCATTCAACAAACAAATTAAGAAGATAATAGCACTTACAAAAAACAGTGACTCGATTTTGCATAACCTGACAACAAATAAAATTCCAGCTCTTTTAGATTTAATATGTAAACTTGGCCCTAAATTTTGCCCACATACTATATTTAATAAGAATATTTTAAGAAATGAACTCAAGGAAGGAATTAGGAAAATTAGCTGGAAGTTATTTTTTAATGACAACGTTAGTAATAACTTCACGAAACTTAAACAACTCTTACACAAAGCTAAAGTGGAAAATAACGGTTAAACACACTGTGAATTAGAAGAAACCTTTTTCAATGTAAACGCCATTAGTAACGCAACAGATGATTTTGTGACAAATAATAATTACTGTACAAATTCATTCCCAAACCCTTTAATAATTAACTGGTGCAAAGAATTTCTTCACACGAACCAATTATTATTAATTTCTGCGGATAAAAATGCAGGTTTGGTAATTTGTAACACTGTTGACTATAATAATGAAGTATTTAAGCAATTATACAACACAAATAACTATAGGGTTGTTAGCAAAGACGAATTCTCAGACAGCATATTTTTAATACGAAATGAAATAATTAATTATGAATCTCTATTTAAAAATATTTGTAAGCTTACATCCCTAATACCTGATAAATTCTCCCCAGCTAAATTTTATGTGCTACCAAAGGTTCATAAATTACAAACAAATGAGAATAAGTTTCCACCGGGAAGACCAATTAGTGCCAACTGTAACACGTTTAATAGACATGTTAGCAAATTACTAGATATAATCCTACAACCAGTAATGCTTAATGTACCCCATATTATTTTAGATACCAATCATTTTTTATTATTACTGACTACAATCCAATTAAATCCAAATAGAAAGTACATGCTAACTACTTCGGACGTGGATTCCTTATATCCTTCATTACCCCCAAAAGTATGCATTAATAATATCGTCGCCATTTTTAATGAATACAATATAAATCCGTATAATTTGACTGAATTTATGCTTAAATTAATGCTTAAATGGACACTCTACAAAAACTATGTAATGTTTCAAGACATTATTCTGGAACAAATCTCAGGAATAGCAATGGGAAATACAGCAAGTGTAGCTATTGCTAACATAACTGTATTCAAAGAACTAATTAGTATTCTTTCACACAAACTAATTGTATTCCACGGTAGATATATTGATGATATATTTTTTATTGTTGACGTAACAGAAATGACCAACTTTGATTTATGGCTACATGATAACTTTCAACATAAATTTCTCAAGTTTACACATAAATTTAGTACTGATTCAGTTGAATTTCTGGATGTTATGGTCATATTGAAGCAAGGAAATATTTTAGAAACTTCACTTTTTAAAAAGCCAATGGTGAAACAACTTTACCTTCACTTCAATAGCAACCATTCTAAGAAAACCCTGCAAAGCCTACCTTACTCTCAAGGACTACGCATTATTAAACTGTGTTCAAGTTTGACTGATAGATTGGTGAAGTTACATAATCTAATGCTGGAATTCCTTAAACGTGAATATCCATTAGAATTATTAATGGATACTGTTAATAGACTACTAACATTAGAAAGGGACTCATTACTGTTACCCAGGAAGCCTTTAATAATTAATTATATCTCCAAATTTAATCCAAGTTTAATTAGAGACACCAGACCCATTACCATCAATAATGATGTCAACACAATTTACCTGGCTTTAACATACAATAGTAATATCAGTAATATGAAAAACTTTGTACAGAATTTATTTGTCAATAACCTAAATGCTATTACACATCCGGACTACACAGCAGTAGCAAAGCAAATCATAGTAAAAACTGCTTTTAAGAGAAGCAACAATATTATAGAATTGCTCAAGTAATACTTGCTTTAGTACTAAATATGCCCGCGAAATGTATAATTTTAAAGTGTATAATATGTACTCACACTCAGCTATCAAGTTGTAAGCCACACAGTCACAGCCTCCAACTCAAACCTGTGAAAGAGTGCAGTTCTGAATTACTTTAATTTTTCATAATTGTGTATTTTCCATAAAAATATTGCGAAACCCTAAAAGGATTTTGTCATGTAAGCATTTTTATATTTTATATTTACTATTTCTATTGGAAATTGCAATATTCTACTATAAGGATTGAATTTGTTTTTATTTTATTTTTATTATGTATCTCTAATACGAACCAATGTGTTTTTATCATGTCTCTATTACGAACCAATGTTTTATGCGTAAGGCAATGATTTATGTTTAGCTACATACTACCAATCAGAATAGCGTCACCTGTCACATTATTATAATCGTTTGGACTTACTCATTACCTGTGATTTTCTCCTTGTTTTCCAGTACACATTCTATCTGAAGAACTCACTGCTGTGGACAATTACTCACTCACTTATTTTTCACCATTACTAATTATTCAAAGTAAGATTTTGAGCCGCCATTATGTATGAATATAATTTTATATAATCAGACCTACACAGATATAACTATAACTAAAATAAGTCTCCATTCACTTATGACTATGAATATTTAATTCTCCATTCCTAACAAAAACAAAATTAACTTTTTGTAAATTAATTAATTTTTTAATATTTTTTAATTTCTTTGATTAATTTTTTTATTAATACAGCCTGATGATGAAAATTTGACTCGAAACATGTCGTTTGAATAAACCAAAATCAAAATTACCAGAGTTCAAACTACATATTATTGACAACGGTGGCTGCAGGATATTTACCCCTTACATAGATATCTCCTTACCTGCGGCAAGTATCATTTGATCCCGATGTCTCTCCTTGGAAAAAGAAGAACTCCGGTACAGGCTACTAATAATAATATCAAAATCCGTAGAATGGACCCGACATTTACAAGAGGAAATGCTAATGATTTTTACAACGGGAATCAAGAAAGATTTACAGACATTTTAAAGGCTCTGGACCCAAGAAATAAACTCTCCATCCATAATTACGTAAGCGCAGATAAGATGGACTGTCAAGTACTTAACTATTTACGCGCACTCGATAAAGTCAAAATCAGTCCCACATTTGACGAAGACAAATTAAAACACTGGCTGAATTATTGCGGAGAACATCAGTTACGTTTCAAACTTGACAGAGCAGAAGTCTCTACAAATATATTGACGCAATTCTCTGCAGCAGTCCAAACCAGGTACTGCGGAGAAAATTTAAACTCTGCAACTACAGCTAACAAAGCGGTAACTGACTTCAAACCAAATATTATTGTTCCACAATACTCTCACATGCCCAGAATTACATATGTATACATGGCTCAACTGAAAAAAGAATTTGCTTTAAAATCACAGAAAGTCTTATCAGATGGACAACATTTCTCTTCAGAGTTGAGATTTTTAAATGGTATGGAAATCATTTACGATCATCTTTCCAATACAGAGGATTCGCAATTCTTCGACGAAGATACAGAACGAGAAGCGAAAACAACGGCTGTTAAATTTTACACAGCTGAATTTTTCTTGCTAGCAAAAACCACTGTCCTCAAACATACAAACCAGAAGAAAATCGACTGGGATAGTTACTCGTGCAAAACGAAAGTCAACTTTCCGAGATATTTAAAAGAAGTCACTGAAATTCCACAAGTGTTTACAAGATATAAAGAAGATTTTCAAAAAATTTCTGCATTCCCTGATGCATGCACTATTCTTCAGAATCTAGACAAGATGTATGCCCAACAAGATTTAAAAGCTCAAAAATCTGGAGAACGTACAAATAAACAGCCTACTCAACAGCATAGCTCCTCCAATTCTTCATCATTCATTATCCAACCAAATAGAGGAAACCCCTACAATGCTCTCAAGAAATATTCAAATGGACCCTCATCTCGTAATTTTAACCGTTCAGGGAATTACCAGCGCTACAACCAGCATGCTAATAGTCATCATAACAACGGATTCCGAAATCCTCGAAGACCTCCTCGAAACAATTCTCGAAATTTTCACCACCAACAACAACAGTTGGAAGATCAGTTTCCACAATCTCATGACAAGAATCAATCACGAATTCCCATCAGCAATATTAGATTAGCTGATCTAGAACTTTCCACCACCAATAAATGAGATGAAGATGGCTCAAACTCTAAGAATAATAAGTACAACCGAAGATTTATAAGCATCAACAAAATCACGCCACCAGAACTAAAATCATTCAACAAACAAATTAAGAAGATAATAGCACTTACAAAAAACAGTGACTCGATTTTGCATAACCTGACAACAAATAAAATTCCAGCTCTTTTAGATTTAATATGTAAACTTGGCCCTAAATTTTGCCCACATACTATATTTAATAAGAATATTTTAAGACATGAACTCAAGGAAGGAATTAGGAAAATTAGCTGGAAGTTATTTTTTAATGACAACGTTAGTAATAACTTCACGAAACTTAAACAACTCTTACACAAAGCTAAAGTGGAAAATAACGGTAAAACACACTGTGAATTAGAAGAAACCTTTTTCAATGTAAACGCCATTAGTAACGCAACAGATGATTTTGTGACAAATAATAATTACTGTACAAATTCATTCCCAAACCCTTTAATAATTAACTGGTGCAAAGAATTTCTTCACACGAACCAATTATTATTAATTTCTGCGGATAAAAATGCAGGTTTGGTAATTTGTAACACTGTTGACTATAATAATGAAGTATTTAAGCAATTATACAACACAAATAACTATAGGGTTGTTAGCAAAGACGAATTCTCAGACAGCATATTTTTAATACGAAATGAAATAATTAATTATGAATCTCTATTTAAAAATATTTGTAAGCTTACATCCCTAATACCTGATAAATTCTCCCCAGCTAAATTTTATGTGCTACCAAAGGTTCATAAATTACAAACAAATGAGAATAAGTTTCCACCGGGAAGACCAATTAGTGCCAACTGTAACACGTTTAATAGACATGTTAGCAAATTACTAGATATAATCCTACAACCAGTAATGCTTAATGTACCCCATATTATTTTAGATACCAATCATTTTTTATTATTACTGACTACAATCCAATTAAATCCAAATAGAAAGTACATGCTAACTACTTCGGACGTGGATTCCTTATATCCTTCATTACCCCCAAAAGTATGCATTAATAATATCGTCGCCATTTTTAATGAATACAATATAAATCCGTATAATTTGACTGAATTTATGCTTAAATTAATGCTTAAATGGACACTCTACAAAAACTATGTAATGTTTCAAGACATTATTCTGGAACAAATCTCAGGAATAGCAATGGGAAATACAGCAAGTGTAGCTATTGCTAACATAACTGTATTCAAAGAACTAATTAGTATTCTTTCACACAAACTAATTGTATTCCACGGTAGATATATTGATGATATATTTTTTATTGTTGACGTAACAGAAATGACCAACTTTGATTTATGGCTACATGATAACTTTCAACATAAATTTCTCAAGTTTACACATAAATTTAGTACTGATTCAGTTGAATTTCTGGATGTTATGGTCATATTGAAGCAAGGAAATATTTTAGAAACTTCACTTTTTAAAAAGCCAATGGTGAAACAACTTTACCTTCACTTCAATAGCAACCATTCTAAGAAAACCCTGCAAAGCCTACCTTACTCTCAAGGACTACGCATTATTAAACTGTGTTCAAGTTTGACTGATAGATTGGTGAAGTTACATAATCTAATGCTGGAATTCCTTAAACGTGAATATCCATTAGAATTATTAATGGATACTGTTAATAGACTACTAACATTAGAAAGGGACTCATTACTGTTACCCAGGAAGCCTTTAATAATTAATTATATCTCCAAATTTAATCCAAGTTTAATTAGAGACACCAGACCCATTACCATCAATAATGATGTCAACACAATTTACCTGGCTTTAACATACAATAGTAATATCAGTAATATGAAAAACTTTGTACAGAATTTATTTGTCAATAACCTAAATGCTATTACACATCCGGACTACACAGCAGTAGCAAAGCAAATCATAGTAAAAACTGCTTTTAAGAGAAGCAACAATATTATAGAATTGCTCAAGTAATACTTGCTTTAGTACTAAATATGCCCGCGAAATGTATAATTTTAAAGTGTATAATATGTACTCACACTCAGCTATCAAGTTGTAAGCCACACAGTCACAGCCTCCAACTCAAACCTGTGAAAGAGTGCAGTTCTGAATTACTTTAATTTTTCATAATTGTGTATTTTCCATAAAAATATTGCGAAACCCTAAAAGGATTTTGTCATGTAAGCATTTTTATATTTTATATTTACTATTTCTATTGGAAATTGCAATATTCTACTATAAGGATTGAATTTGTTTTTATTTTATTTTTATTATGTATCTCTAATACGAACCAATGTGTTTTTATCATGTCTCTATTACGAACCAATGTTTTATGCGTAAGGCAATGATTTATGTTTAGCTACATACTACCAATCAGAATAGCGTCACCTGTCACATTATTATAATCGTTTGGACTTACTCATTCCTGTGATTTTCTCCTTGTTTTCCAGTACACATTCTATCTGAAGAACTCACTGCTGTGGACAATTACTCACTCACTTATTTTTCACCATTACTAATTATTCAAAGTAAGATTTTGAGCCGCCATTATGTATGAATATAATTTTATATAATCAGACCTACACAGATATAACTATAACTAAAATAAGTCTCCATTCACTTATGACTATGAATATTTAATTCTCCATTCCTAACAAAAACAAAATTAACTTTTTGTAAATTAATTAATTTTTTAATATTTTTTAATTTCTTTGATTAATTTTTTTTATTAATACAGCCTGATGATGAAAATTTGACTCGAAACATGTCGTTTGAATAAACCAAAATCAAAATTACCAGAGTTCAAACTACATATTATTGACAACGGTGGCTGCAGGATATTTACCCCTTACATGGAAAAGTAGTAATTTTAAAAAATGCTTATCAATTTAGTTGCAACTTGCAATAGTTTGGAATTTTTTCGCAAAATTGGCTAAAATGTCTCAATAAGTCATTTCGCTCTAATAACTATAAGGTACATAATAATCTCGAGTATTATCTGTTTATCAATGAGTATAGTTTCTGCACAATTTCGTCGGCTACGAGACAAAATGATATAAGTGAATTTCGTATTATGTAGCTTCATAATGGTCCCATTTACACAAAATTTATTCATTATCAGGACCATCATTTCCAGGTCCATATAGCAAAATTATTAACTGAAGCATCATTTTTGTGGATAATTTCATGTAAATGAGTAAGGGGAACTGTTCCTGTATGTGCATATGCTCACGAGACCGGAAATATTTACCTACATATATCCAAAATGTCCTCAAAAGGCATACTTGATGAGTTTATTGATTCATTAAATAAATCAGATGAAGTCTGAAATTGAAGGAGGGTTTTTTTAAGATGAAGACCGAATGCGAATTTGTGTTTTCACTTTTAAAAAGGAAGGCTAAAGGCAGGTTAAATATTTTAAGGGCTTCTTGTAAATAGTGGTCGGACCAATTCAGTTTAAATTGCAATTTTACAATTCAATTCAATTCAGTTCAGTTCA
>OX359250.1:5563290-5709971 GCA_947179485.1 Allacma fusca
ATATATACACATACATAATACATATGTATCATGTTTGATCATAAGTACATATTTTATATTTATTCACGCACGCTATCATCCCTAATTGCTCGTAAGTATTCATATAGGTTATCAACAGCTAAATTATTAACACATGTAATTTCGTATGCCCACATGCTAAACTGTTTTGAAAATCTACACCAAATCTTTTGTTATAAAAAGATGTCAACTGTAGCTTTGTTTCGTCTGTATTGTAAATCCCATGCACTGGGGGTAACTATCCTTCTAAAAATGACCACAGAACTCGTACCATTTGATTTGTGTATTCCATGGTAGTCGTAAAATTTCTGATGCCTTTTAATATAAGACATTGGAATACCTTTAGCTTTCTTATAAACTATTTTATCATGAGATATGTATGCATTTATGTCAAGTAATTTATGATTTTGCCCATGACCCATTGAAAGAATCTGCTGGACATATTAAAATGTTTCGATTTACTTATATTGTAATTAGATATATTGTAGCAAAATTGTTAGCCAATATATACTTTCAATGTGTCAATGTTTATTTTATTATGTATAGTCAGCGAAAATTTTATTTCTTGAAAACATTTAGTAACATTTTTATACTCATGTCTTTCATGGTACTTGTGATCATCAAATGTGTAGCTATGCATTTTAGCTTCCCAAAATCTCATTAACTTTATAAGATGTCCTGTTGTGACATTTTCATCACCCTCTAGCCCTTTTATTTTCTTTAAAGTACGGTTTATATTCTGTGCCTGCTTCAGGTGTCATGTTAGAGGGTTTAAAATTAGACGACAAATAATTTATTGTTTTCCAGGATATCCCTGTACACATATAAGTTATGATAGATCAATATGTACTATAAGCATATCCCTATCTTTACCTTGTTTGACCTCACAACAAGTGGCACCATTTCTCCAGTAGTTAAGGTAGTCGAAAGGAAAATCATACGTTACATTCCTACTAAAGACAAGGCAGGATATTTTCGTATAAATTAGTTTAGTCAAATATGCGTTAGTTTTCTCATCATGAATAATACTGTATCCGTGTTTACTATTACAATATCCTTAAATGTTGACGCTTTGGCCAAATTAATTGTGGTCAGAAAACCTAGGATTGGCATTAAGTTTTTGAGTTATCAAATAAATTCACGGTCTACCTCTATAGATCTCTAATATTTTATTTCCTTATTGAGATCTGCAACCATTTTACTATTTTTAATGACTCATTCCGAGAGATTCATTAATTTTCAATCTCCTATTGGCGTGACTACGTTTCACTACTTTTATCAGGTCGTTTTTGTGGTGCCGAAGGTAATCAGTCAAATAAACATGATATACTTTGCCTACACAAAGATTCACCTAAAACAATCTTCATCTCCATCATCGGGTAAATCCACATATTGTTTTCTCGTGAAAGATTAACAAATTCACCATTTGAGAGCCAATTAAAATCTTTCGTACGTAAATGAACCAATGGCTCTTGCATATAATACATTGGTATCACAGTATATTACGTAAATGCAAATTTTTGAGATGTGTCATAACTGCCCTTCCTGTATTTATTATTAGAATCGGTACACCACACTGATCCTGTACCTGCATATCCTGTAACCAACACTTCGAAAAACACAGGTGTATTATTGTCCTTCATATATGATATTTTAACTTTACTGCATTTTAATCCAGCTTGTCAAGTTCTCAAATGCAAACTTAGAAATAACGCAGGATCTATTTAGAATTTTGCCAAAAAATATTGAAACATTTTGAAAGACATGTAAGTAGTAAGGAAACATCCAGCTGTCCGTAAAAATTGCAATCTTGCATTCTCCGAATAACAAATTTTTTCCAATCAACGTTTGCTTGTTCATAATCATCTGGTCTAATATGCTCATCATTTAGTTTGGATTAAAATGAATCAATAGGTGGTAGTTCACGTTTGTCTAAATCTCTAAGATTTGATAGCTTTATAATAACTTCAGATGTTCAGAAATGGAAAACTTCCTTCGTGGTCAAAAGGCTGCTGTTCAATTCCTTTTGGAAATCAGATGTAAATACTCTCTTTGGTAACCATAAAGTCAGCCACGTCAACTCCTGACATATCCGAAGCTTACATGGTGATGATGTTTAAAATCACAGAGCGTCAATAAATGTAAATATATTGTTAGTCACAACTGACATAAACCTTTAATTGACAAAAGGTACTACAAAAATATCCTCAATCAGTTCATGGTTTAAATTATGAACCATAGGATGATTGTTATGTCCGCCAAAATTGTGTACAACTACTAGTATATTCGAACACCAGCTAGTCTGAATGACCTATGAGCTACGTACACAGCAAATACACAAGTACCATTTTCCCCCTCTGGATCGATTGTTTCATCATGTAAAAACAGATCAATCGTCCTATTTCAACCATTTCATATAACATGGATATATGAGGTTCCATATCTGGTTTTTGCCACTAAGAGCTTGATAAAATGGTAATAAATCTCTGAAGAAAGTATCCACTATATTTTAAGCATCATAATGAACGTGATCTTATGCTCAACTTTACCATAATGATCTACACAAATGCATGAATAACTATATGGTATATGTCTGTGCGTGTAATACTTATTACCATCTAACTTTGAAACTACAATTGAAATTCAAGTTGATCACGTGCATTCGAAAATCTATCGATTGGTGATGACCATCTACTTTGCGCTTGACTGGGGCAAGTGGATAATCATCAAAGTAATCCTGCATATTCTCCGGTACACTGATGTCAACCTCAAAGAAATAACCTGTCCTAGCATTATCAGGGTGATTTAAAATTAAATCCACGTCACATCTAAGTGCCTCTAGCCTTTCATCCTCGACCCATTTAAAACCTCCTACGGGTAAAAATGAGTCCATACCTTTTGCATACAATGCGTTTGCATCCCAGTAACAAATATATGAGCATGTAATTGAAGGATCATATGTTTCTGGGATATATTTATTATTAGCGTCGGCAGTTCTAATAGATCCTGAGCCTGCAAAGCCACCTCGACATGCAGCCTTTAAAAATACATGCATGTCATTGTCCCTGATAAAGTCCAACCTAGCCTCTGTATGCTTTAACGCAGCCTGCCATGATATCATTGGCAAACTGAAAAATCTAGCAGGGTCTAACTTAAATTTTTCCAGAAATAGATTCCTAAAATTCTGAAAAACATCGGCTAACAATGTCACATCTAACTTGCAGTATAAGTTACAATATTCTCTCATGTTTGTAATGCCAAATTTTTCCCATACTGTTTGTGCATGTGAATAATTTTCAGGTGTAATGTCACTATCTGTAAGTTTAGAATGAAAATCTTTCATAGGTGGCAGCTCTGATTTTTCCAAGTCTTTCACTGAAGTTATAGCCTCATATGGAAAGAATCCCTTTTTAAATAATAATTCCTGGCTATCAATAGCTTCTGGATAATCCTTCGCAAAGATATTTTTAGTAACTACATACTTGTCTGTGTTTTCAGCTCCTAACATTTTAACCAACTTATCAAGGGAGGAAGTAAGAAAACGATTGGAATCAATAAACGTTAGCATATTATTAATTTCGACTGACATGAACTTTTCTGTATTAATAGGTATTACTGTTGCCGACTCTATAAGCTCATGGTCAATATTAGCTACTATAGGGTGAGAATCAAAGCCGCTAAAATTGTGCACAACTACAGGGATTTTATTACACCAGCTAGCCTTAATATTACATTTACTATGGGCTTGACCTATGTACATGTGTGTGAAGTGGTCGTGGTGTTCAACAGCCTTCATTTTTTGGTCAACCGCACAAGGGTCAATATACTTATTACAAAAAAAGCAAATTGTTTTATCTATTTGTGACATTTCCTCAGCACTTGGGTATTTTCTATTGCTTTTGGCTATTTCTTGTCTTTCCTCCATTTCTTTCATTAAACCCTTTGAGTATGTTATAATGTCAGTGTAAAAATTTTCCATAAGATTCTCATGATCACTTTGTATTGTATATGTACTACTATGCACTGCTTGACCATCAGGACCTACGCAACAATATGAATATGTACATGGTATGTGTTCATCAGTGTATTTTGTTTTGCCACCTGACTTGGCTAGCCTGAACTGGTACTCATGAATATCTTTATATTTTCCATGGCGTAGTATTTCCGGATTTTCCCTTGGGACAATCCGTGTTTCAAAATCTAAATAAATTACAAATGGCGCTGGGACCATGTACTTGAAACCCTCAAACTCTATTCTCTTTGACATATCTTCTACAAATGTAGCCTTCTGTGCACCTATAACAGAACATCGCTCAGTATGATCTTCTAATGTCTTTTGGGAATAAAATTGCTGAAGGCAATATCTACAAAAGTGAAGGGAATCTGCGTTTTTACGTTTTTGGGTCTTAAACAAGTATCTCATATCTTTAATAAGCACATAATGCTCAATACACGGGTCATCCACTCTAGATTTAGGTAATTTGTTCTTAATATCCCTTGGTATGCTTTCCTCATCTCTCTGCATTATAAGCATTAGGTCCAAATGATAATGCCTTTTCTTGTCTATTCTCGACCTAGCCTGTTTTTGATTTGATGATCTAGTATTTTTAGCTCCTGCCTGTGCTTTTATTTTACTTATGTATAATGGAAATGTGTCCATATGAATTAAGTCTATCTTTTTATTTTTCAGTTTATCCCCGGTTAAGTCTTTGAAGGCTCTATCTTCCCTTGTTATTTTATTATCTGTGAAACCAAAAACATTTACGGAAATATTTGGATTCTGAGATTCGAACTTTGGGATTTGTTCGATGGTCATGGGCATTTCAATCCCGTCTAAATCTAACATACTAATAACTTCCCTGTACGTTTTCATTTCGTTCTGTTTATACTTACTTTCCTTAATCCCTGCAGCTACTGAAAATAGAAAGCACGATTGCAAGTCCTTTTCCGACTTTAACTTACTTTGACATTCTGTCAAGTTCTCAGAACTGTACGCCTCATAGCTATTATTGACGTTTACAAAATAATCTGAACGACTTTGTAGAATGTATGGTAGTTCCAAATATGTTCCTCCAGTCATCGGCTTATACTTTGTGACTATCATGTCTAGACGTGGAATATCCCTAAGTATAATCCCCGAACCATTTTCTATAAATTTATCTATAAGATTTTCTACCTTGTCAATCATAATGTTTAGGGTGAAATCTATTTGTGAAGTGTGAAGTATGGTATGAGCAAAGGAAGAAAACCAAGCCCTAAATGTACCTTTATCTGGATTGTCTATATGCTCAAAAATGCACGTTAAATGCAGGATTACTTTAATGTTTTGAAAATCAGCTAAATCTTGTGTTAATGTTTCAACTAACTGAGTTCTAATGCAGCGAAAAAAACCTCGTAAATCTCCTATGACTGCAATTTCATCAGTGCTCACTACATATGAACGTAAATTGTCTGTTACTTTAACACTTTCTGGATAGAGTTGAAAATTCTGATTTATTCCCTGTCCAATACCTATTCTATGTTCAGTATACATATGAGAGTTAAATAAATCATCATTTAAAAACTTAATGTTACATTCTTGACATACACATTCTGTTGAAGTAACACTATCACGATGCTCAGTGTGCAAATGTAAATCTACATCTTGACGGGTTGGGAAACTAAGCTGACACCTAAGACATCTTCGATGCCAAATACAATCATTTACAAAATCAATTTTACTCACCACATTTTCAGTGGCGAATCCATTTCCGATTTGTTCCCTTCCTCTGCTAGAACCAACCCTCCAACTTGGACCGGCAACTTCACCATCACTATTATTACTAACACTATTTACGTTCGGATTGGCTTCATCTTGAATTGGGATGCCTTGCGTATCCAAATTTGCAACTTCTTCCACAGCAGCAACAGCATCTGGAGTCAGCAAATCATAGTCGATGAGCAATGTATTGGTAATGGGTGATATGTTGTGGAACAGGTCTTCGTCTTCTTCTTTGTTCCCCGGAGGATATCGAGTCGGAATATCCGATGAGTTGTGGATCCATGGTTGAGCAGGTTCAAATCCTCCTGGGTTCTCTGGCGGGTGTCGAAGAGTATACAGTATTTCAGCCATTTCTTGGGACGTACATCCTTGACATGGATCCAACAATGTACACCTGTCTGCAGTGTCACAGTCAGGCCGAAACCTCGGCCCCTCAGCAACTGGTTCCAATACAACAGGGTCCGGAATTACAGGTTCCACAGCAACGGGTCCCTCAGCAAAAGAGTCCGGGATATTAGGTCCCACAGTAAATGGATCGGGGATGTCCAAAGTTGCAAACAAGTCATCGTCATCATCGTCAATCACCACAGGGGCATAGGTATCCAAATCCACATTCAAAAATTCATCATCAGAGTCCTCAGTCAGATCCACCGTATGATTTGGTACCGGTGGTGGTAATTGGGAGGTAGCAGACACAGGGGGTACGTTAGGGGTTGAAGCTTAAAACACAAGATAACAAGGAAAACCAAATTAGTAAATATTTAAACAAAAATAACATCACTGACATCACTATGATCTCAATTAACAACATTGAACTTACTTATCCTCGGTCGTTTGGTTGGTGGTTCCTTAAAATTCACCCGCTTTCTGCCTCCAGATGTTGAGGGTTGACGGGATGGATGTTGGGGACAGTACTCAACATAATGTCGCACCATGTCAAAGGGATCCATGTAAATTGAACCACAACCACCACATGGAAAAAGATGAGGAGCCGGTGGAGCCATTTATTAAAAATTAATTTGTAATTGACTTTGAGAATTGGAAATTGGATAGGTTTTTGAAAGGTTCGGTCAGAGTAACAACGGAAAATTGGAATTCGATCAGAAAATTTAAACTGGAATAAGTTTCTTCAAAGAGGTTGAAGGAAAAATGAATTTGAAGTGAAAGGCAGGGCGTGTTTAAGTAGCCAGTTTGAGAGTAAAATTAGTCAAGCTATCAGCGCTTGAACCCCTCAATTTTCCTATGGAATGTATTTTCGGTACAAGCACAGCAGGAGTTTCTGCTGCTACTTCACTGGCGGATTGGTTAAAAGGATTAAACTATGTGGATCCTGTTTTCATTATTCGTAGACAGCATTAGTTAGTCCTATAAGGAAAATAGCCGTGTATATTTAAACCAAAGGACCTTTTCAAACATTATTTGTAATCCCTTTCTAATCCCTTTTGGTTTATATATACACGGCTATTTCCTTATGGGGTTAAACACTAGGCTGTTTCCAAATGGGATTTTTACATTGGTCCATTTCCAAGAACCACCCCTTATGTACATGGACGTCTGGCTATTTCCTTATGGGATTTAACATTGGGCTATTTCACCATATGCCAGGGTACACTAAGCACTCTACTCGTACCTGTACCTGAATACCTGGGTTCAATTTTCCTGAACCTGCACCTGTACTCAAACTCAATCAGAAGTACCTGTACCTGAAAAGTACCTGTACCCAAAAAGTACCCAAAAAAGTACCTGTACCCGGGTATATTTTAAAAGTACCTGAACCTACCCGGGTATTTCCGATTGTACTAATTTAAACGATTATCAAATATATTACACGAAATAAAAAATTAAAATATCTGCCACCAAGACATTTTGACTTAATAAATTTATTTATCATATTAGATTTTTGTTATTTTTTATTCTTCGGAAGCATGACAAAGTACTAGAATTATCAGTAGTTATAAATGATTGCATAAAGGTTGAAAAGGTAACAGATAGCAAAATCTACGATACGAATAAGTTCAATGCAACAATACAAATGCAGCGTAATACTTTCTAAATGTTCAATAATGCCGATAAATTAAACGATTAAGAATTTGTTTTGCAACCTGAAATTGCTTTCGCAATGGAAAACATTTTTTTAGATTCAAACTCCCCGGATTTTAATTCCAGCCAAGCTTGTAGAAAAAAACATTTACTACCGTATCTCCACTCTTATATAAACGTTTTTGCGTCAGAAAAACTTTGCCATCGGAGAAGGGTCGCTCTATCTGTACTCTAGTTTCACGAACTGCTAAAAAATCTCTGGTCATTCCAGCTAATGCTGGGTAACTATCCACGTGTTCCTATATGGTGGAATTAGTTTTCATGACTGAGATTATACATATAAATTTTAATGTAACACGTTACAAGGTCAACAATTCGGATAAATTTTTAAAGATCAACAGCACATTTACAGGTTTTACTTGGAAATTATATTTGAATGAGAAGTACCTGAAAGTTCAGGTATTTTACATTCCGGTTCAGGTAATTACCCAGTGAGTACCCGTACCTGATGGGTTTATACCCACAAGATTGGTTTTTGAACCTGTCCCTATACCTGAACCTGAACCTGAGTTTTCAGGTATCTAACGAATGAACCTGTACCTGTACCCAAATTGAATGGGTACAAAAAGTATGTACCTGATACGCACCTGTACCTGAACCTGTACCCAAATACCCGGGTAAAACCTGTACCCGTGAGGGGCACTAGACGGAAGTATGTGCATCTTTGGCTAAAAGCACTAATTTGAAACCAATTTTTTAACTGTTTTGGTTTGTTTGCAGTACTTACTTATTGGATAAATGCATTAAATTCAATGTATGTGGGGCATTAGAAAAAATTAGTAACGCCAACATAAAATCCGTGACAAATTATCCAGGAGCTACAAGGTTATTCGTTTTAAGGAAAAATATTCTGTATCTAGGGTAACGTTATTTACTTTGATCTACACAGATTCACAGCTCTAAACTCTAATCACGTGCCTGTGACCTTACGTTTCATGAATAATTTTCGGATATCCAATTATTTAGTTAAATTGCCCAAGATAGACGTTTACATCTCAGACATATACTTTGAGATGAATTTGAGAGTATTTTTAATATGTATTTTATATTTCAAATACATACGGTATTTTCATTTCGTACTGTATTTTCGTTTTTGTTGGAAGCAAAGTATTTTATTTTGTATCTTGACAAAATTCCTGCGGATATTTGTATTGTATTTTGTATCTTGACTAAGTCACTAATAGTATCTGTATTTTATATTTTTATTTTAATGTTTCTGGAAATGTATCTGTATTTTGTATTTTAATAATAAATTTCATGTATTTTCCACACCCCTGACTGTATGTAACCATGGAATTTGGGGGGAATCGGCAAATTGTATTGTTGGAAGGTCAGTATATATGCAATATATGTATAAATAATACTTAATTTAATGTAGCATCGATGAAAATGCAGTACTTATCTTCGAAAGCAGAAAATTCCTGGGTATAGAGAAAATAATCCCAAGGAGGGTATGGTACATAATCAATTTGCCAATTTAATCATTATTACTTGAATAGTTACAAATAATAATACTGTGACAACCACTGCCTCTAAAATGTAAAGGCGACAGCCATCTTTACTAACGTTCGATCCAGGAGTAGGCCATGGCGGCAGTAACATCAGCAAAAACAGTAGGGTATTGCTCCTGAGCACATGGAGAATTCCACCAGGAACTTATACCAAGAAGACGCCCATTGCACTGGAGAGGTCCCCCATCATCCCCCTGTATTACCGTGACATTTTTAATAGAATTCAAATAGAAAGGATTATTACAACCACAGGAGTAATGCATTTACTAACGGTAAAACTCACAAAACAGGCTCCTTTTCCAGCAGCACCGGCGCATACCATGCGATCGGTAATTTTATTTATATGCTGGTACTTCTCAGCACAAATCGTATGTTCAACTAAGGGTAGATCAACCTTTTGCAGAATTGGAGAAGTTTCACCACTCTCTCTTACACCCCATCCCGAGGTTGAGCAATTCACCAAGGGAGCATTAGCGGAAACTAAAGAGATATTTCTCACATAATGGTTATATTTTAAAGGATTTGCCAATTTAAGACCCGCATAGTCGTAGTCTCTGGTCCGTCTACAAAAGAAGTATCATGTGGATCTTTTATGTCTTAAAATGCATAAATACATTTACATATATAAAGGTATGCTGGTTAAAGAGTCTTACGGATTGTAGCTGGGATGCAAAAAAGTCTTGCGAACAAGAGAAGTCTGCTCTGTTCCATCGTCTTTCGTCAAGTTCCATTCACCAGCAATGATGCGAAATCGGTATTTCTCCCTGCCGAATAAACAATGGGCGGCAGTCAGAACCGCGTCTTCAGAGATGATGCTCCCCCCACACGTATGCTGCCAGCCAGACCTCTCGTAAATCTGAATTGACACCAGGTGAAGAAATTCTCCGTGGAGCGCGTTCTGACTTCCGAAAATTAATGGAACGTTCCCATGATATTTCCCCTCCGAGGAAAAATCTCCTACCACCACGTTATCATTCAGGTAGAGTTCCTGCTCCCAGTCTTGAAAACCTATGGAAGAGAAATTCTGTTAAATTGAATAATTATCTAAGGAAATTTATAAAAACATTGTAAATATACTAAAAGAATATACAATAATTATGTATAATATAATAAACTCGTTTTGCCCATGGGCGCACCTTCCAAGACCATACAAGGTACCTGCTACATAAATAAGGAAAGCTCTTTCTATAGAAATTTGACATCCAGATATTCACCCAGATGTTATTTCTCTAGATTTATTTAGGTAAATGTAAATGTTGGCAGTCCT
Source organism: Allacma fusca (assembly GCA_947179485.1). Taxonomy (NCBI): domain Eukaryota; kingdom Metazoa; phylum Arthropoda; class Collembola; order Symphypleona; family Sminthuridae; genus Allacma; species Allacma fusca. Next base: position 5,573,948 of record OX359250.1, read on the forward strand.
AGAACATTGGCAGAAAATTGTTATCACTTTCAAAGTTACAGGTTTCAATTTACCGCCATACGTTTTTTAATAAAAATATTTTACAGGTAATTCTGGGCCCTATTACAAGCTAACAATTATGACTTATGATACATAACTACATGTGTACCAGTTGAATAAAAAATACATCAAAACTTTGACAAATGCTATTACTGTAAGCAAGTAATAATTATTTATTCGACTAATCAAAATTAAATTTGGGCTAAGTTTACAAAGTGTCAGTGTTTTTGATGTGAGTAGTCATAATTTTAAATGGTTATACATGTAATTATTATTGATATGCATACATATAGATACTAATATTATTCGTTTGTAAATAATATACATACATAATTGGTGTTTTCCAGTTGACTCCAGGTCACGAAACTATGAAAAATTATTTCAATATGTTTAAATTACTTACTATTTGAACAAATTTAATTTTAGACGATTAATATATGTAACCATTATTATTACTGTGTTAGAAAAAATATAAACAACCAAAAGTTAAGACAGGTGTAGATGCTATTAGGGGCTCGTACCGTAGTAGCCAGATATAAAACTTGAAGATTTCGTAATTGATGAAAATCTGATTATTGTTTTTGTATTTATTTAAAAGGGAATGACAACACTCAATTAAATGGCTTTAAGCTAATTAAATGTACATAGTTCATAGACGGGTTGCGAACTGCGACACTGATTGTGAGATAACTTCAATTTCTGTTGAAAACAGCTCCAAGTGCAAAAGGCTAAATTGCATCGTCATATACATACATACATGCATACATACATACATACCTATACCTTATTAATTATCACCCTTTTTTAATATAACGAGGCAGTATGTTCCGAAAATTGAAAAATTAGCATTTTAAACAGTGATGGCAATAGACAAGCTAAAAAGTTTCCTGTTCTCCCTAATGTAGTTAAATACATGTACTCATGGCTTATAAAATATACTTTATTACCCTAATAAAAAAGGATATTTAACATGCGAAAAAGTGCCGTGAACACGTGCTGCATAAGTGTCTACCGTGTGGATACATTGTGGTAATATCTTCCTCCCAACGCCGTTTAATGATATAGTGAACACACTTTCCTTTACGTGGAGGGGTAAAGGGGGAATATGGTCATTTAATGTTATCTACTTATATGATTCAAGCAATCAAAAAACAAAGTCAGTTGCTCGAGTCCTTCGTAAAAAATGTAAACATGAAAGTAATGAATTCAAAAATATATGCAAGAAATTCAGAAAATAATAATAGTTGGCATGAATAGTTTACATTTCACATTATTTTTTATGAGATTTATCTAAATACTTGTAAGCCTGCCACTCGTCAGCCATTTGCCATTTTATCGACTCAATAATACTCCATTCACATTCAGTGTTTTGCACATTCCTGCACGATCATGGTCATATAGGCGATTGTTACATACTTATTATAAAATTTCTTGTGAAACAAATGACTTTAATTACTCCAAATGTAAGAGTTTTAAAGGTTACATCGAAACTCTTCGAGTATTTTGTTTGTATTATAAGCTTTGAAATTTTTGTTCCTGTCCATTTATCAAGACATGACTACAAATTTCCATTTTTGCCTAATTTGAATGTGAGTTGGAAATATGTATATAGATATATTATAGATCTATATGGATTGCTGTCCCATTTCAACAAATATAGAGTAAAAGTAAAATTCAGTTCTAGTACTTCTAGTAGCAAAAATCATGGGATTTTTAGTAGGGGTGCTTTCCTTACCGACACATCCCTTGATTTTACGAAAACAAAACTGTTCTAAATTGAGAATTTTAAATTTAATTTAACATGGGAATTTTCAGTAGCAGTAAGCACAAAAATTCCAATGGGAATTTCAAAAAGCAATGCTTAAGGATTGGGCATATAAGTATACGGTAATCATGTAGTCTGCATGGGCTGAGGCTTATTCATTTTCAATCGAAAATGCTATGAATAGTAATTATTTCACTAAACACTAAATGGACTCAATTGTAAGTCATTTAAAAATTAGCAATATGAACGAAGTGCAAGCGTACCAAAAAGGCAAACGGGCATCATATATGGTATGTTTTAGTAAGGGCTTTTGCTTTTAGTGTAAGTGAAAACAAAAAATTCATAAAAATTGGTCTCTACAAAAATATTTATCAGGTCTTTTTTTTTGTTATTTTCATCGCTATGGAAATAAAATCTTTAGATTACGTGGAAAATATATTTACAAGCTTTATTTATAGGTACGTACGGCAAATATAATAAAGGCTCTAATGTCCCACGTTAACCAAGAGAAGTCTACAGTAATTATCATTTATGTATATATGCACACCTTATTCCCCGACACAATTTGATTTATGCCCGTGGAATGGAATTTACAAGATTGTTGATGGAACCTCTGCATTGTTTTTGTAAAATTTCAAAGAGATTTACAATAGTCCAAATACCTTTTGTTGCAATGCAATTTGTAGCAAACGTGTTGAAGAACTGCTTTGATATCTATATAATAAATTCCTGGACTATAATGGATTCCTGACAAAATTATTATAACAATATCTATGGGAAAATTCACCAGGGACTCGTATATTGACAATGAGTTCATGATTGTCTGCCTCTTTTGCGAAGCAGGGACAATTATTTGCATTATGATAAATAATCCAAATGTATCCAATTTTGTCCACCCATAAAATGAAATGGTGTTTTTAGGAGGTCTACTATAGCGATACTTGTCAAATCCTCTTAAATGAGGGAGTCTCATACAGTGAGATAGTGCACTGTATCCATTTGTCTCTGTGTTGATTGCATGTTCCAGGACTCAGGAATTGCTTTGGAGAAAAGCGAGACTCACTGAGGACCAAACTCATAGTCAGAGACACATGTAGCCTTAATTAGCACAGCACTGCGTGAAATACAATTCATTCGTTATTCGTTCTATGGCTTCAACGGTGCCCGTCTTTCTTCCTGCTGAACCTCAGGTCTGAACGTCCGAAGTGTGAACGTGAACAGTGTGAGGATTGCTGAGAAAGTTCAAAATTTTGGTTGAGTGAAATAAATATCTGGTCTCATATCGCGCTTATATGGGAACGTGAATATTTTTCTTATTTCTTGTTGTTATCATATGGGACTGAGAGTAAAGGCGTAGCCCACAGGTCATTTCCCAACCCCGAATCTTACCAGCAAATAGGTAACCCGAACCCGCCCAACCCGAAAATCATTTTCTATAACATAGGCCCGCACCAAACCGCAGCCCGATGGGTTTCAGTTGAGAACAAATGATGATTGATAAATAAATGAAAAAACCTAACCATCCTTGATTGAAATTTAAACATTTTCCGGGCTATGCTTGCAGGCCCCGAGCATATTTAGATCCAGCCTGAACTCGCCCGCAACCCGCACGCACTAGTATGTGCATAAAGTACGACCCGACCCTCCCCGTTGAAATACGATAACAACTCACAATCAGCCCGAACCACAGCTTGCAACACGAAAAAGCATTAAGCCCGAACCCGCGCATAACCCGACGGGACGGAACAATAGATCGGGACAGAAAAAAATACCTGTACTGTATACTATTGTAAAAATGAATCTGTATGGGAATCGTTCCGTTTAAAATTTGTTGTTCAATACAGGAAATACTCGATATAACGGATGGCTCTACAACGGATATTTAGTTACACCGGACAGATTTATTTGTCCCGGCAAGGCTCCCATATAACCAATGCTAAAAATATTGCATACAAGGGACATTTCTATACCGGAAAATTAGTTATAACGGACACACTTTGAAGCCCTTTAGAAACATTTTGTATGCATATAACGGATTTTAAGCGGAAATTTATTACAAAATAGTCTAGTGGCTCCCTTTAACATGTAAATGTTAGCCAAGGTACAGGAAAAACTCGATATAACGGATTTCCAGGGGACCAGTAAAAGTTGTCCGCTATAAAAAATTTCCGTTGTATGCAATAATTTTAGCATTGATTATATGGGAGCCGGACAAACAAATCTGTCCGGTGTAACTAAATTTCCGTTGTAGAGCCATCCGTTATATCGAGTTTTTCCTGTAATTCAAACGTTTGTTACTCATATATGTATGTAGCATGAATGATCGTATTAGGACCAAATCGTTGCACATACATTTTGGTTGAATGAATAAGAATTCTTGAACACTTGCATGTTTCATCTAATTAGTTTGGATTTATGTCTTGCAATTTGTTCACAGTGCTAAAATGTCCGAAAAATCAAACCGAGTTTAAATTTAGAAGAAAAAGCAAGTATTATATTTGAAATTCAAAGTGGTAACTCTCAAACTTAACTATGCAAAGATCGTCAACCAGAGTGAATGATATTTGGAAGAAATTGTTTAAGTGTTCACGTAAAAATGGACCTAAATGATAAAAGCCCAGCAACCAATAACCAAGTTTTTGCGTTTCGATGAATCCTAAATTATTGTACTTCTATATTTAATCATTTCAATGTTTCTACAGTTGAATAATTATTTTATTATTAGTCTGGTGTTTCAATGTTGTATTTCGATGATTTTAAGTCAATATTCCTAATCAGCCTTGTTTGTCATTTCGGAAATTATACAACGGATAAAATCCGTTATGTGCATACAACGGAAATGTATAGCGGACAAATTTTACCGGTCCCCTGGGATTCCGTTATATCGAGTTTTTCCTGTATGTGAATACTTTTTAAGTAAACTTTCGCTATTATTGGAGGTATTCTTATAGAAATAGTAGAATTTGGAGCATTTCTTTTATGACTGGGATTATAATAGGGACGGGACGTCCCGAGGTTTTCGGAATGGGACCGGGATATGGACAAAATTTTTGTCCCCATGTTATTTCCGGACTGAATCGGAACGAAATTTTGTGTCCCGAGGAATGCGGGACGGGACAGAATTTTCGGCGGGACAAAAAAAAATTGTCCCCAGTAGAAACCCTAACACAGAGTCTAGTATTACGTCCTTCAGCCTTCATTCGGAGAGAAATTAGATTAAATTTCTTCCTGTAGATAATGAGACCAATTTGGATTTCAATGTTTTCTTCGGACTTGGATTTTTTTATCAATATGGAAGCATTTGAGGAAGTAGGTCAGATATTTTGAAAGGGAATCAAGGTATTGAATCAAATATTAAATAAAGAAAGAGGAGCTCGTCTCAAGTTGATGTTAATTTTGGGTGTTTAGTTTGATCGGAGAATTACGGAGGATTTGAGAGTGTCTGAAGTGTGAGTAGAATTGTGGGTATTAGTAATTATTGTAGTACTTGGTACTGGCAGTATGAATTTTTGTGTGGAAATTGCAGACTAATGAGGGAGTCGAGGAGGTACTTTAACGTCCTTGAGAAAACATAAGTTACACGATTCTCTCGCAAAATAATATCCCAGTTCCCTAATTCGGAGTTGCGAAGACAAAATAGAAAGCGAAGCAGGCTGCGGAGAAGGTGCACATAGTGCTGTAATTTGTCCTTTTAGTATTGTATTGTACTTTGGCGAAAAGTACAAAAGTAGTACAACTAAGATATTGTTTTGTACTCCGAGTTTTGTTTTTGTTTTGTACTTCTATCAGATTGTTTTTGTTTTTGTACAATCTATATTGTATTGTTCTAAGGTTCTAGAAGACGCTAGAAATTTGCTAAAGTGATAGTTGTATCTGAGTTCAAGAGCACGTAGGAATTGATTTGTGCAACTTTAGTTGTTTAAAAATTACGTGAAAGATCAAAAAACCAGTCATTGACTAATCTCCCATATGAGATGCATTGAATCTGTTGACGGTCGAATTTTGAAGGGTGCAATTCTGTGGCACCAACCTATTTGTGAATAATCCCTGTAATAACCACATCGTAATTTCCAGAACAACATAATTTCATAAACAATATTCACTACCATTGCTTAAAATTAGAATGGATAGAGTAGACGCTTGGGCTCTGATATCTATATTTTCAATTTGCTCAGCCGTTGGCTTTTACCACCTACATATTTCATCGATGTAGAAATGTCCCCTATGCGTGGACTACATTTACAAATCGCATAGTTCGTTTGTTAGACTAGGTCTTTTGTCTTTGTTAGACACAGACTAGATTTATCCAGGTCAACATTTAAACCATACGGTTAGCCAATTTTATTGATCAGTACCGATTCATTGGTATCATATCTGATGCCATTGAATTGTCATTAGCCATTGTTGATTTAATTCGTGACCTTTTTCATGACGTCTTACTAATCCACATTAAATGTAACCTACAACTAGTCTACATCTTATCGGTGGCGTCTAATAATCAATATAATATTAATAATAATAATAATAGGGTTTTATTGGTTGATATAGTGGCCTCAGCCGTTACAACCTTTAATAATCAATATGGTAACAGTCAAAGTCATGCAACTATTAGTGACACAGTAAGGTCAATCTGAGGTCATGTGACTATTAGTGACACAGTAAGGTCAATCTGAGGTCATGTGACTATTAGTGACACAGTAAGGTCAATCTGAGGTCATGTGACTATTAGTGACACAGTAAGGTCAATCTGAGGTCATGTGACTATTAGTGACACAGTAAGGTCAATCTGAGGTCATGTGACTATTAGTGACACAGTAAGGTCAATCTGAGGTCATGTGACTATTAGTGACACAGTAAGGTCAATCTGAGGTCATGTGACTATTAGTGACACAGTAAGGTCAATCTGAGGTCATGTGACTATTAGTGACACAGTAAGGTCAATCTGAGGTCATGTGACTATTAGTGACACAGTAAGGTCAATCTGAGGTCATGTGACTATTAGTGACACAGTAAGGTCAATCTGAGGTCATGTGACTACTAGTGACACAGTAAGGTCAATCTGAGGTCATGTGACTACTAGTGACACAGTAAGGTCATGTGACCTCAAATTGACCTTATTGGGTCACCAATATAATAGTCTCATGACAGATTACGGTTTTAAGGGGCGCATGACCTATAATGAAACTTGGTGAGTAACTAGTAGTAAATCACCTATGATTGACTTTATTGACGCATTAATGGTCACATGACACTAGAATGACATACTCAATGTAAGTGTATATTTTATATGGGCGATAGTAGGCGAATCTACCAATAATTAGTCAATGCCCAGTTTTTGTGCTTTGACGTGTTTTTTCACGATTCCAATTACACAAATCAATTCCTATGTGCTCTAGAAATCTATTACAACAATCACTTCAGTAAATTTCTAGCGTCTCTAGAACCTTGAAACAATACAATTTGGATTGTATTGTTTTTTTCAATTCCTGTTTTGTTTTAGTTTTGTATCTCGAAAATAGATATTGTTTGTTTAGTTTTGTACCAAAGACAAAAACAATACAAAAGTACAAAACTAAACGAGTACAATATTACAGCACTAGGTGCACACCGAGGATTTGGTAATCAAGGCTTAGGTGTTGACCGGTGGTCGGGGCAAAGGTCACTTCAAGGGTGAACTTAAAGGGGGAGTTAAATTAGTATTCACGTAAGTGCTGGTATTGAGTTCGATGGCGGGGATTGTAGTTTTGAGGGTAGAACTATTTAAGGGCAGGAAAAGTTGCAATTTTGTTATTTTTAGTTTAGACAGACCCCAGGAAGCTGCTGATATTAGTAGTCAGATGATAGGAGACTATCTAATCACAAAGCAAACGGGAGAGAAGAACAAAATTTGCAACTCAGTGATGATCACAGAACTTAAATTATCCCAGAAAAGAATACTATTTCTGTATAATGATGGAGCGCGCGTTTAATTTACGTAACCGCCATGAATATGCTTTTAAATTATTATTTATAGTTATGTTGCATTATACAAAAGGTTTTGGAGACCGTGCTGAAGAAATCTCAAAAGTTGTCTTGAATGTTTATGACTTGTTAAGGCAAATGCCACCATGATTGAAATTAATCCTTTGACTGAAGGTTCAAATGGTTAATGTATGTGTTTCTTTGAAGAATTTGAGTATGTAGATAATTTTAAATTTATTTACGTAATGAAATACATGTGTTCTGTTTGGTGTGTAGTTATGTGCTTAGACGTGAAATTGAAGTTCGATGATAATGCGGATTTCCAACAAAAGGAAATATTCAATTACAGAGATTGGTCCCAGGAAAATTCCAAGCATAAATTGAAGTACATTGCTCTTGATGGTGACATCGGGTGCTTACCAGAGATGCGCAGCCTTCGAAGGCTAGCCTTCCAAGAAGGCTTCCTTGAAGGCGGAAAGGTAAGTTTCTTAACGTTGCAGAAGGAATTGGAGGATGGGGATACTTTTTTCTGAAGGCTGAAGGAAGCCTTCACGTAAAATCAGCGATGTATGCAACTTTGAAAGGTGCAGTTTCGGAAGTTCTGAGGACTTTGTTTACGGAAGCGGAGGAAGTGATGAATAGTCGGTAACTTACCCATGTTCGTGTGAATCTGAATGATGGAGATTTCCTAACACAACTATTTCCTTAAGCGCCCGAGCTACATTGTATTACCTCCAGGTAATTTTGCTAGTGAAGGTAGCGACTTCGGAATCAATGGAAGGTCTGCCAGAAGTTATTCAATCATTTCTGGAGCAAATGGCTGAAGGAATATGTTTCTACATTAACCAGAAGAACCAAGTGCCTCAAAGAAGTTACTCCATTGAGTATTGGTGACTTGTCAGTAGTAATTGCGGTCAACACTCAATTGAGAATGACTTAGGCAAGAGGCAAAATTGCTCGGGTACTTCCAGGAAAAGATGGACAAGTTCATGTGGCAGATGTGCGTACTGCATACGGCGTTTACAGGCGACCAGTAGTAAAGTTGTGTAAATTATTTGTTAACGCATAAGTGCTGGTGATTCGTAGAAAATTTGTTATTTAGTCAAGTTAAAATTAAAGTTGATTTGAGTTAAAAAGACCATAACAGTGAATATTGTAGAAAGATTGAACAAGTACTTTACAGGCTGTAATGTAGCTGAAACGGATTAACGGGCGGTTACAGCAAATATTTGTATACAAGGGAATCTTCAACCCTTCACATTAAAGAACGGCAAGTTGAGAAGGTTTGTCCCGCATCATTGTCTTTTTGCTCCTTGATCAATATTTTCTTAACCTTCCACATTGTTCCACTACGATGTTACTGTACTTATATGGCCCCAATTCCAAACGTAGGGGCCTATTGGATAGCTTAAAAGTGTATAAAATCTTCTACAACCTAGCGTTTGCAAATATTGTTAAAAAAATATGTTGTTGAAATAAACAATTTACAGTATTCAAAATAGCGACCGTCGTTTCTACAGGTTTTATCCGGGCGTTTGGGTACAGGTAAAGGTGCGCACCAGGTTCAAACTTCTTACACCCACATGGTTTGGGTACAGATTCAGGTGTAGGTACAGGTACAAAAACACGTCTTTTGGGTATGATCTATCAGGTATGGGTACACACTGGGTGAATACCTGTACGTGAAAGCGAGGTTCCTTAACATTCAAGTACTTTAAAGTCTTGACTTGCGTAAAACACATGTTTGCAGCCAGGGGTAAATTTAAGGGGCCAGTGTAAAAAATTTAGGGTCAGGGTAAAAAGAATGCTGACTTAGGCCCTCAGATTGCATGTGTAAACGCCCACAAATCTATTGAGTGTTAGGGCCATGGTAAAAAATTATTTCATTAATCCACCCCTGTTTACAGCTCATATGTATAACCTTGCTCGTTGAAAAGTTTAAGAACTTTACATTATGCTATTTCATAAAATTGGTACTAATTTACACACTGTTTGATCGCTTTGATATATGGGATGACCGTCGCTCAATATTTGTATGTGTATGGACGTTTATATTTATTGTTTTTATGAGAAAATTCATACACAAGTTGTACAGATAATGCAGTATTACAAAGGTGTCCAAATGGCTCAGCCTATCCTATATCCTTCCTATTTATAAAATTTGAGCCGAGCCTACATATATGCCTACATTTTAACCGCCGAATAGGTCAGCCTATTCTACATCCTTTCTATATGGGGAGCACCAAGCCTACATATTAGCCTACATTTGATTGACAAATTAGATCAACCAATCGTACACCCTTCCTACATTTTATATGCTTTTTGTTACTGGCAGACTATTTAAGGGCATTCTACTCTAATTCTACGCCAACATATCTCACAATCAGTAAATCACACCATGAAACATACAATCTGCAAATACCAGTCGCGGAGTATTCTTTAATTTTCATTTGGCCGTTCCATATACCATTAAATGAAAATGACATGTATCAATAGCCTACATATATGCCTATAATTCTACGATGCCTTAGCCTACCTATTTTGTAGGCTAGGTTTTTAGCGTAAACTCTTGCACCCTATTTTGCCTACAAGCCTCTTTAATAAAATCCTCGCACCCTATAAGTAGCCTACAAATAGGCCTATATGTAGGATAGGCGGACACCTTTGCAGTATTACATATTACAGATCCGGTTCTGCACCAAAAGAAAGAGAAAAAGAATCTGCTTTTATTTTGCAGAGGTAATTATATCTACTACACCAAAAAAATTAAATTCCACACGGCGAGTAAACATGTAGTATCAGTATCTACTTTTAATTTATGGTTTTACTGACAGATTTTTATAGATTAGCAGATTTTAAGGAAATAATCATAAATATTATTTAAAGATTGTACATACATCTGATGGAAATAATAATTCCTCAAAAACTTCAGTTGGATCTCTATTACCTATTAGGAATCAGAAAATTTGCTGTCTGGGCTTTTGCAGATATATACATTCCATAATTAAATGTGACAGTAACTGATTATATCTATCACATAATAAACATATTTTTATTGCTCATGCTTATTACGTAGTTACTAAAGAGCCACGTTCACTGACCGGATTAACCTTTCCCAGCCTCCGCCCATGTGTGGTGACCCTGGTGGATCGGAATTCTACGAAATACCCATAGTACTAATTTAATTTTGTAGAAACAATTTGTTTCAATTATTTTATACTAGAACTGCACAGCCATCTATTGCTGGCTTCGAAAGCCTTCATAGTTTGTTCAGTCGCATAGCACATGATTTAGAATTAGCTGACTCCGCTGACTGTGCAGTGCTAGTAGGTATACATATATAAATATTCTAGACAAAGTGATGCGGATAATGAGATGCATAAATAGCCATCGGTTTCGACAATGGAATATACATACACGCCAAATGTAAATACATGAATATTACATACCGCAAGTAAGCCGGGTAGTTAGCCTTTAAGGTAATTGGTACTCGCATTCGCAAACCAATAGGAGTGTTTACCCTTAAAGATGGAGAGCGAAGATTTCATTTTCATCATCGTCAAATTATGTTATAAGTTCAGGTGCCCACGAGCTTGACTAGTCTAGTCTATTCTATTTTTTCGGAGGATTGTCAGTGCCTATTCAATTCTAGTAAGTCTATTCTTATACGATGTTCCTCGCACTAGTCTAGTCTAGTTTACTGTAGTATGTCCAGTTTTCAGAGGTGTGGAAAATACATGAAATTTATTATTAAAATACAAAATACAAATACATTTCCAGAAACATTAAAATACAAACATAAAATACAGATATTAGGAACAACTTACAATTAGTTAAGATACAAAATAAAATACAAATATCCGTAGGAATTTTGGCAAGATACAAAATAAATTACTTTGCCTCCAACAAAAACGTAAATACAAAATGAAAATACCATATTTGAAATGTAAAATACATATAGAAAATATTCTCAAAATATACGTCTGAGATGTAACAATATTCTCTCAAGCACAGTATCTTGAACAATTTAAAGAAATATTTAGATATTATCCGAAAATTATTCAGGAAACGTTAGGTAACAGGCACGTGATTAGAGCAGAGATGCGCAGCCTTCGAAGGCTAGCCTTCTAAGAAGGCTTCCTTCAAGGCGGAAAGGTAACTCTCTTACCGTTGCAGAAGGAACGGAAGGATGGGGATACTTTTTTCTGAAGGCTGAAGGAAGCAAGCCTTCAGAAAAACTAGCAATAAAGGATTGTGAAGGAAGGGTTCGTAAATATTAGCCCTCTATGGCCGTGAAGGCTTCCAAGTACACGAAATATCTATTTAACGTGAAAGCATAGCATATATGCAACGAGGTTTTGGTGCTAGCGCAACAATTTAGGGAGTGTGCACATATTACGTTTCATTTTTTCGCCCTTTTTGGACCCTACCCTCCCTATCGTCATCCTAACGTCATTGTTCCTTGACCCCCCCCTCCCCTGTAAACGTCATCAAAGCAAAAACAAAGACAAAAAACAAGTTTAATCCGTAGCATTTTTAGGGCGGCGTTAGCCCACTTATAAGAAACAGGTCAGTAAAAAAAAAATCTGTAGCTTTCCTCCGAAAATGCTCGACCTATTTTGTTCAAAATTGATGAGCTTGTTATTGGTTGAAATCGGTCCACATGTTCGTACTTAAACAAAATAAACCAAATTTTGATGGAAGGAAAAATAATAATTAAAGTTAACGAAGGAATACCGTTTGGGAAACTTTAGATCGCGGCCATTTTATTTTGGTTTTTCCTTCTCGGACAAAAGCGAAGTTGCAATTATTACTGTTTTTGCAATGAGCCTATTATTATTATAAAATTATCATTTAACGTCAGTAATATCAGCAAATTTGCTATGTATCGAGTCAGCCACATTTACAATAACTTCCGTCGGTGTTTCCGACAAATACTCCGCTTCACATGCTGTGGAAAATTGCATTTGATTACTTTGAACAACAGATTCAATGCTTTTCGAGATTCTTTCTAACGAATTTCTATGAGCAGCTCTTTTCTGGGATTCATATGCAATGTTGATAACAAAATAGTAATTGCACGCATGGTTGGTTTGCATTTCAAGGTTGCCTTGAATTCTGGGGCAATAGTAGACGGGGATAGTTTCCAGACATTTAGCACGACATTTGGCAACAAACCGCCAAAGTAGGCAGATGAATCGTCCGGGTTTTCAAATACGAACTCCAGAAAAATCATGCTTAAAGAGCACCGGAATCTGGAGAAACTTCGATATTAAATATTTGTCCAAGTTGCATCGCCAAGGGCCACAGCAACTGAGATCATGAGAACAAACTATTTGCAAAACTGAAATTGATGGACGTGATTTTGTAGCCATTCTTGCGTAAGCCATGAGTTTTTGGAATGCTCATGGTTGTCAGACATTTGGACTAATGTACGGCTTGCGTATGTTTATAAAATGTATCAGTGGTCTTTCACCAATAAAAGTTTGTTGCTAAAAACACTAGTCTAGCAATTATCCGGGTTTATTCCTTAAATTTTTTTGAGAATCGGTGAAACGTCATCAGCAAGATTACCCCCACCCCCCCTTGGTATACACAAAATCATCAGCATCAAGACCCCCTCCCTCCCCCAAAAATGAAACGTAATATGTGCACACTCCCTTAGCCAATTCGTGAACTCACAACTCACAATTGACAATGTGTGCCCGCTCTCTTCACTGCACTGAATCCTGCTCGTGCGAAACGTTTCTAAGCGGGTTGTAGTTTAGAATTGAAGGAAGGCTAATTTTAGAAGAAGGCTGAAAGCAAAAATGAGTGTATGTACTTGGAAGGAAGGGTGAAGGAAGGCAGATTATTTAGAGGGCTTCATTCTAGGACATGTTGAAGGGGAAATTTTTACTGAATTTTTGTCTTCGAAGGCTTGAAGGCAGGCTATTTCCTTTGCGCATCTCTGGATTAGAGTCAATCTGTGTAGTAAAAACGTAAATAACGTGACCCTAGATACAGAATATTTTTCCTTAAAGCGAATAACCTTATAACTCCTAGGTAACTTATCCCTGATTTTATGTTGGCTTCGCTATTTTTTTATGGCCCACACGTCTTTGTCACATGCTTTTGTCTTTAAAATAGTTGTTTTGTGATAACGTTACAAGATAAATAAATAAAAAATATCATAACATTTGTTGATCTTGAAAATATAGTCGAAATTTTGGTGCTGACAAAATACGAAATACAAAATATAGTCGAAATTTTGGTGCTGACAAAATACGAAATACAAAATATCTTGCAACATTTATTTTACGGCTAGAAAAATACCAAATACAAGATACGGAATGTATTTCAAATACTTACTATTTTAAATACAATATTACAAAATATTCCACACCTCTGCCTGTGGCAATGAGTCAAGTCAGTGGTTGCGGAGTGATGTAGTGTACCCAATATGCAACTCTCAAACCAAAGGTCCTTTACTGCTTACTATTTACGCATACGCACATAATCAAACGATCCCATAATAATGTGCTACAAAGGTCAAAAATGTCTCAACAGCTCTGGCAATTCTTAGCGGTTTGAGGGAAATTCGGATTGTTTGGACATTTTTAATGGAAAAACAAAGTATTGGTTTGCCAATCATAACAACGCACAAATGCGTTTCACAGACCCCGTCCCCCAATCTCCAAAGTCAAACCAAAAGTACTGAAATAAACTACCGTCTTTAAAAATAAATGAAGTGGTTCAGTGGTAAGGTCTGATACTGGATCAATTACCGGCCCAGACCCCAGACCTTTTTAGGACAGCACCGGACCAGATCACACTAATGGACCATTTTAAACAATAAATGACCCCGACCAGCCCACTCCCATCCCTTATGACATTACGACTAGCTTCTTGAACATTTTTGACCTGTTAATCCGAATTTATTATTGTTACTTCCTAACAATTAGTTGCAGACACATAATTAATGCGTGATAGCCAAATCAATGATTTGATTATTTCCAATATTCCAACATTTCCACTAGTGCTCGGACCAGTTCAGTTTCCACTGCTTCTCCAAATAGTAATAATTGTATGCTTTTCTTATTTCCACAGAGCATGTCAGAGCTGGATAGCAATAGCAATAATAACAATTTTATTACATAAATATATTTACATGTACACTCCTGCAAAGCCTCAAATGATGTTACCATACAAAATTTAAAAAAGCAATGCTGGGGTAACATGGATGACTGGAGACAAATGTCAAGATTGTAGTGTTAGTCACAAGGAAGTGCACACAATTTAAGCAGGTCTCATCGTCAGTTCCAGGTTAATACGCTTATTACTAATTACTAAAGAGTAGAATGTGACACACTCCCGACACCATAGACGCACAAGATAAATACATACAAATAATATATACTTAAAATAATATACATACATATATAATTATATACATTAAATGACATATGAGAACTTTAGCCTCTCCAATTCCAATATTAGAAACCAGATATGGACAAAGTTGAATCAACAAAGTAACAAGGAAGGCCGTACAAAAAACCAGAGGCTTTGTGAATAGTGTGAAGGGATTGAATGCATTGAAGGGAGGATGCGTAATGCTTGGGATAAAGGGAGGTAATGCGTCGCGTATACTTCGTCATGTGACTGAAAGGTAGCAGGAGCTTAAAAGAGCCAGCCTCGGGAAACAAAGCATCAGTCATGCCTTGTCTCTGGTGCGAATAAGTCTAGAAGTAGCGTTCTCATGTACAGCTGTAGTCACTCTGCTGTTAGCAAGAAGTAGCAACAACAACAACACAACTACAATAACAATAACTCCTGTGAAGTATAGGGGTTCTATCCAAACAAATACATACCTTCCCTTCCACTCAAAACGGAGGACGATTCAGAACCAAATTGAAGATATTATCTCATTTTACAAAAATGAAACGGTTAATTCTGCTAGGATTTGTGGTGGGAGTTGTGCAGTCCCTGTCTCTAATTGACCTAGCTAAAGATGAGTGGGAAGCTTTCAAGGTAAGTCTTGTATTTATAATGCGTAGTAGTTCCTTTGTTTTGTGTCAACAGTCAACTTACAAACATACTTAATATGAAGTATTCTGGTTATTTTTCCTTTTGGAATTCGGGGTTGTCCGTTGACAATTGACACAGAAACAATGGAATTTAACTGGCTCACCTTAAATGCCAAATGAGAAATATAAATTGAAGGAGGATCGTTAAAAAAGTTTTGGTAGTGCGTAGTTATTTTAGAATTTAGTGTTCGATTTGAGGTCAAGTGTAAGTTGAATTTAGTGGGTCAATTGTTTAATTCCATTGTTGAGTTTTTATAGGTTAGGGTTGAGATCATTACGAGACAGCTTGTTGGCAGGGACATCGCGTATGTATGGAGTTGAAGTTTGCGTGTTGGATATCTGACGGAACTGTCGAACATCGTAATAGCATTAGCTCAAAAGCCTTTTTTTGTTGTAGTCATTACTCAGGTTGCTAATTTCCTGGAATTTACTTAGTTTGCGTGGTGACAGGTATACTGGTCTTACTGGTGCTGCAGTATGTAGTTTCCGAAAGATCCATGGAGTTTTGAAGGTCATTGGGGAAGGGACGAAGACCTGATATGTCTCTAGGAGTGGATTTAAAATGCGAAACTTAGTTACTTTCAAGTAACGGATGAAATCACTCGGCCATTCCAGAGCGATGACGCTTGAAGCGTTCCCAGAGAAGAGATTGGTTTTGGGAATTGACTTCAATTTTGCTAGCACGAACTTTATTCTAATTACATGTCAGGGTCCTGCCAAGTGATTTTTTATTCAGAGTTGGAGAGTCCAGTCGAATCTATAGATTGGATACATTGGCAGTAGGACGGACTAATAATCCTATTAGTAGTATTAGTGTTAGTTGCAAGTGGCAACCGTATTTCATCATGCTAGAGTCTATGCTGTGTAGTACGTCCTAAATACTAATAACAGATAATGCATAATAAGAAAGAAACAAAACGACTACGTTTGTTCTGCTGTAGTGCCTTCGAAGCATGAGTATTTTTGTTGTCATGTATTTTGCACTCAAGCCCTACACGTTTACTATTGGGATGGATGGTTCGAGAGGTGAAGGTCAGGGTTTGTATTTGGTTACTGAAAAACTTCACGAAAATGACTTAGCAAAGTTGGTAAACTAAATAATAATACTAAGGCATTTCCAATCATGTGCTGGTGGAGTCGTAATGGGTACAAACGTACACTCCTGCAAGAACGCAAAATAATTGTTCTGCGACTGTCTGTTTTATTGCCAATTTACTTAATCAGAAACATAGTTGTGGCTTCAGTACAGGTTTATACTATATGTAATTCTGGTATGCATGTAGGCTGAATTTGAAATATATGTAGATGCTAGATACTTAAAAATGTAACAACTACAGATACTGCAATCGGGGATAACTAGCAATTTGATTTCATTTTATCAGATGGAAATCCATTGCCCTGGGTGAGGACTTGGATGTGTCACCCCCTCATTATTATTGCTTTTTGTCATATTTTATTATTTAGTTTCCTGTTATTAATAGTAGTAGAACTATTAACTGGCAGTTAAGCCATAGGCTAAAGATGGGAATTCAGGTGGTACTGCTTCATGTCAAAAATATATTTGGAATTAGCACTTTGTTCTCATTGCAAGAGAGTATTTATGATTATGGGTCGCTTGAGTATGGTTGATTAGTAGACCCAGTGAGTATGATTCAGAAATTGCAAAATGTGTCGTGTTTGAGGTTGAGGTTAATCTTAACGTATATTCTGTAGTTTAGTTACCTCATGAATTGCATGGTTACTGACTAGGAGTATTAGCGTTGAAAATCATCCAAGCTGTGCTTTTGACACCAACATTGCATGATTAATTCAGCTGTTTCCCTGCTAATTGTAAGTGGTTCATACAGGAACGTCGTAATATGAGTAATTGGAAATGTAAATTTTTGCTACAATTGCATATAGCAATTTTCGTATATTGTGCTTTAAGTGATTCATCCGTTTTGTTAAAGTATGCGGTAGGAATAGTAAACATGCAGTGTGATGACTGGAGTTCCTCTTTTGGTGTACTTCCATTGTATTTCTTAAATACTGACGCTATTTGCAGTTTCGTTACAAATGATGTTTTAAAATGTGAATTTAATTTCAGCATCATCATGGGAAAATGTATGATAACGACATCGAAGAAAGGTTCCGTATGAAAATTTACTTGGAAAATCGTCATCGTATTGCCAAACACAATAAAGCGGGTGCATCCTTCAAATTAGGTTTGTATTTTTAATAATATTTCCTTTGTGCCTGTGGCACTGTAGAAATTCCCGCGTTGAATCCAGTATGACCAAAAGGTTTGTGTCACAATAATGCCTCTTTATTCATTTAGAAGTAGGGTAAAGTTAAATGATGAAATTATATAATAACTGTCGCTAATTGACAATATTTTTCAGCCATGAACAAATACGGTGACATGCTTCCTCATGAATTCAGGACACGAATGAATGGATTCAGGTCGGATCTCCGAAACCAGTCTACTCATTTACTGATGGCAGCAAGTTTCATTGAACCGGACAATGTGGTTGCCCCTGCATCCATTGACTGGAGGGAGAAGGGAGCTGTTACTCCTGTGAAAGATCAGGGACAATGCGGTAGCTGCTGGTCCTTTTCAGCTGTGAGAATGTTTAAGAATAAACAACTTGGTAGACATTGTTATCATTGTACGTACTAATGCAAGTGTATCTTTTGGCTGCTTTACAGACTGGATCTCTGGAAGGCCAGCATTTTCGCAAGACTGGAAAACTAGTGTCTTTAAGTGAACAGAATCTTGTCGATTGCTCCAGAGGAGAGAAGTATCAAAATGAAGGTTGTAACGGTGGGCTCATGGATAATGCTTTTAGATACATTAAAGATAATGGTGGTATTGACACAGAAGATACTTACCCATACGAAGCCAAAGACGACAAATGCAGGTACAAGAAGCGTGATAAGGGTGCTGATGACAAAGGTTTCGTCGATATTCCTGAGGGCAATGAGGATAAATTAATGAAGGCCGTTGCTACCGCTGGACCAGTGAGTTATAAACCTTTCACTTTACTTTTTACTGTAACTTGAATTCTGGAACATAACAGTCACAGTAAGCGTTACTTGTTTGATTTTATGCAGGTTTCAGTCGCTATTGATGCTAGCCACGAATCTTTCCAATTTTACTCAGAAGGAGTATACTATGACAAAGACTGCAGCTCAACTGACTTGGACCATGGCGTTTTAGTTGTTGGGTGAGCAATTAAATTGTTATCCCTGCAAATATGCGCTGGTCATGTCTTCGAATATTTCCAGTGATTAGAATAGCTGTAATTAAAAATTGTAACTTTTCGGCAGGTACGGAACTGAAAACGGACAAGACTACTGGTTGGTAAAGAATTCATGGGGAACTTCTTGGGGATTAGATGGATTCATTAAAATTGCTCGAAATCGCGACAACCAATGTGGAATTGCCAGCTCTGCCAGTTACCCACTCGTTTAAAGACGTCATATCCTAAGTGTATACCATTTTTGATTCCTTTTCTGTTATAATTCTAGGCTACAGGTTTTCTATCAGCGCTATATAATTGAGACAAACAGGTTAAAACATGTATATTTAAGTTCTTGGAAGTATTGTTAAACTACTACCAATGCTACCAAATGTTCGAATAATTATAATGTGCTTTTCTACTTCGTAATAGCATATGAATGGACTTGGTATGAATATAAGTATTAAATAAATAGCTGATTAAATGTAATTTGACATGTTTTATTCTACCATTGAGCTATTTCATAATTTCTTCATATGGAAATAATAAATGTATTGCCAGCATGCCAACCGAAAGTTACTTTCTATATTCATAATTAAGAATAGAATTTATTGTGTAGCTGCAGAGTGTAATTTTAGAAAATCATAGTGAGCACCCTTGCTATGAATACATATATATATATATTATGTATGTAAATGTTAGCTGCGAACAGGCTTCTGCGAAGCTACACTGCGGAAGTTCATTCAAATATTTTTATTGGCAGTAACAAGAGAACCCGTTTTAATGACCCGTTCATATTTTCAAAATTCCTTCAAAACTAGTTCACTCCCTCCCTGCCATCTTAAACAGAACATGTTAGAATTGGCTGCACTCCGTTTCCTGATGACTCGAATCATGGTAAATCTAGATGTTACCAGTGGTTATGACTTCATATCATCGCTGAAGAGGCAAAATGATCTATCTACATGATACGTTTTTGTATAGCATGTATATCATTTTGCCTCTAAAGCGTCGATATGCATCCAAATGTAAATTAGCTCCTGCTGATGCTTAATTTCACTGTATGGACCAGCACCTTGAGAATTTGGGTGACACTAGTATCCTGGCCTTCAGGCTTCTGCGTCTGTTTGTTATAGTCAGGGGTGGATTTACGGGGTGGCCCACCCTGGCCCGGCCAGGGTAAAAAAAATGTTGACTAAGGCCCTCAGATTGCAGATATCATGTGTAAAGGCCCACAAATCTATTTTGAGTGTTAGGGCCAGGGTAAAAATTATTTTATTAATCCACCCCTGGTTATAGTACTCTTGTATTTGTATTATCTTTGTAAAGTACTGGGTATAGCATATCTTATTTCTCCCCTCCCCTAACCCGGGATAAGGGAGGGTAACACAAAATATGTAACTCCGCCAATTTTAACCAAATGCTATTCCAGATTTATTAATTATTTATTTTGTGTATTGGCAATTTACATAGGTGAAGAATTGCGTAAACAATCGCCAAAAGTTTGGAGCAAAATCCAGATTTATTGAGGATGTTGGCACTCCAAATCTTTGTTCCCGGCCAAAGTTTTGCATCACCTATCTTTTGACGCTTATGGGCTTTCCAAAGAGGTAATCAGTAGGTCCCTAAGTTGAACATTGTGGGTATGACCCGTAAAACAAGGTTTGAGAAATTCAGCTTCAAGAGCCATAACCAGAAAGATTAGGAAAAAAGAAAAAAAAAAGGAATTTGTAATTTTTTCCTGAACGTTCTGGTGTTCACAAAACGCCCGGGAATGAACGAAACACTAATTTTATGGCAAACATTAAAATTCATTTGAATCTAATATAATCTTCAAAAATGTCGGACTCATGAACCAGGAGTTTTTTTTGAAAAGCTACCATAAAAGTCATACATTTTTCTTAGTTTAAATTTATCTTTGCATTTTTTCGCACTGGAACCAGTAATGATCATTGGAGAAGACCTTAGGTTGAGATATAGCATTATGCTGCGATTATGCAATTATGCTGGAGTACCGTAATACGGGTATTACCTGTAACCAGTGCTCGGACTGGTCACAGGTAACACTCAAGTAAATGAGTACGCTCGTAGGAACCGGAGAGAGAGGTGTCTATAAGTGGATCTCTTATCTCTCAAACATACAGTTCGGGGGTGGGGGGAGCATAACAGACGGTAGTCCCAAAGCCTTCTGAAGGGCAGTGATTGCCGACTTTTGAGTTGAGTACCTGAACCCGTGCCGGAGGATCCTCACTGACCCGGGATACAAGGGTTAAATTCGGAGTTGGGAACTGCAAAGATAACGTTTGCACTAGCTACAAACAATTTGCATGGTGTGCTGTAACTACATGTACTTGAGTTTGTACCTCGGTGACGAAAGACTTCAATGCAGATCGCGGCATACCTATACCGCGGTGTACTCACATAAAACATGTTCCTTCCGTAACCGTAAATATTTTAGTCGGTACCACGGAAGGAACTAAACAGAAACAACATTCCAACCGCTTACGAACCGACATCTCACAATCACACTCACGTAAGTAAATACATACGGTCTGAACTTATGTGAGAGGTCTCTCCGTAACGGAGAAAAAATTTACGTGCACGGACAAAACATACTGTATGTGAGTACACGCTAAGTCAGCTTTGCTCCTTTGTGCACTGAGACTATCCGTGAAAGCCTTGATTCCTCTCCGGAATCTAATTAGGAAAACAATGCATCTATTCTTTGTACGTGGACAGGTGTGTAATATAGGACATATTAATTTTTAAGCGATGAGAAAGTCCCCATTGTGGACGTGGTTTCTGGATTCTGTCCCCACGATAATGACGAGCCATGAGGAGAACCAGTCAACCTGAATGAACAATGAATGGGACATCGGTGTCTGACACTCATCGTTAGTCCATTTTGTTGGCCAGAGGAGTCTAACGTTAATTCATTACAGTAGCTTACGAAGTTATCTATTATTAGTTACGATACTACTGCATGTGGACATTATTCTGTTATTACTGGTCATGCTCACATTAAGGGGTGGATTTACGGGTTGGTGATATATATTAGAGCTACTTGTGGGAACGAAAAGTTTGATCCCATTCCCGAACCCGATCCCGAAAATCGGGTCATCAATATTTTCGGACTTACACCCGAACCCGTACCCGAAATACTGGGATCGGGTGCACAAAAACTCAGACATAAAATATGTTTAAATCGTTGATCTCAAACCCGATCCCGACCCCGAACCCGGAATCAGATAAACTGTACTCCCAATCCCGAAACCCTTGAACCCGGACTCGTTCCCGGGACCAGTGCAGTTTGTGTAAAACAATTTTTTTCTTCACATTTTTATTGATTTAACAATAGTTGTGCATGCGCACCGTGCAACAATAGATGTAGCCACTATTAAAAATGGTCATTATACTAATTGTAAGTCTGGTTTGCGTTGCCGAAGAGGCTACAGGAAGATTGCTTAACCCTAAGGCTCCTGTTACTTTCATATGTCTTATAATCCTGTGGTGTGGCCAGTCTGGCCCCATGTTAAACCCCGGGGCCAGATACATATTTTGAATTAGAGATCCCGAAAGGAAATGGCGTTCCTTCAAGCCTTCAAAGGGCAGTTTTTAGGGGCGACGTAGACGCCCCTAGTAAGATGATCGATGTCCGTCCGTATGTCTGTATGTCTGTATGTCCGTACGTCTGTATGTCTGTATGTCCGTAGGTACGTTCCCACCATTAGGGTATGTCGATTGAAAATGCCGACAGTATTTGCCCGCCCAGCTGAAAATTCCCCAAAAT
This sequence comes from Allacma fusca, assembly GCA_947179485.1. Classification (NCBI taxonomy): domain Eukaryota; kingdom Metazoa; phylum Arthropoda; class Collembola; order Symphypleona; family Sminthuridae; genus Allacma; species Allacma fusca. The sequence continues at coordinate 5,596,790 of OX359250.1, forward strand.
GCCTGCCAACATGCCCAAAATTGGGCATGTGGGCGGTTTTTGAAAATGCCCTGATTGTGGGCATTTTGAGCAGGGCAAGTTGGGCATTTTCACGGCACCAGAATTGGATAACTAGTTTAGATTAAAAATACCCGAATGTGTAGGAGCACAGCGAAGGAAAAGGCACAAGTGAATGTCTGTTATTCGCTTGTTCGTTAATTTTAATTCCAGAAACATTGACAAATCAATTCAATTTAAATAACATTGGGCAATGTAATATGTCTCTCCTTTGAAAATCAATTTAAATCGTAGCATGATTGATGTGCAGAATAAAAATATACTCAGGCCTAATTATTGGAAAACTGGCTCAAGTAACTACCAAGGTACATCCTCCTTACAGGTCCTCAAATATTGTTTGTTTAGTTTATCTATGTAAACAAAAAATTACTGTACGGGTTCTAATTTGAACAGAAAACATGTTTCGCCCATCATCAATACAAATACATGTATAGGGGTATACATGCATATATCCGTGATGGAGGGATTTCATCTTACGTCGTTACATGCGCCAAATTCACAACAATAAAAATACCTGGCAGGCATTTTCGGACGCTTTTCCGTCCAACTTGCAACGACATTTTCAAATCGAATTCCACATTGTACCAATTGTACTATTTTATTTCACTATTCTGCCCAAAATGCCTAATTGTCCTCGAATGAAAATGCCCAAATGTGCCCTTGCCCCAACTGCCCTAAATGAAATCGCCCTGAAATGAAAATGGCCAAAATGCCCTAAATGAAATCGCCCTGAAATGCAAATGCCCAAAATGCAATAAAACGAAATCGCCCTGAAATGCATATGCCCAAAATGCCCTAAATGAAATCGCCCTGAAATGCAAATGCCCAAAATGCCCTAAATGAAATCGCCCTGAAATGAAAATGGCCAAAATGCCCTAAATGAAATCGCCCTGAAATGCATATGCCCAAAATGCCCTAAATGAAATCGCCCTGAAATGAAAATGGCCAAAATGCCCTAAATGAAATCGCCCTGAAATGCATATGCCCAAAATGCCCTAAATGAAATCGCCCTGAAATGCAAATGCCCAAAATGCCGGGCATTTTCAAATCAACCTACCCGACCCACCATAACTCAAAACTTAGTGGACCAATTCCGTCGATTTTTTTTTCAACAGTGCTTATGTCAGCAGGTAGTCTGAATTCGTATTTGGTTGAAATCGGTTGGAACAATTGGTCAAATAACTTTAGGGCTGAAATCGAGTTCCAAATTCAATTTCAAGTACAACTTGCATTGAAAGAATTTTATTCCACAAATTTAAAGTAAGCAAAAAATGTGTGTATGGCCCCTATTTACGGCTATTGCAGCATTAAATTACATTGAAAATGGCGGATATCTCTGATTCTTGTCCACTTTCGATTTTTTTTCAGCCTTCACTGTAATGTCACTGACCTGAATTTTTTCCCCCAAATGGTCAATATAATAAGTAACGATTACTAATTTTTCTAAACTAAATGCACTAAATTTACACCCTTAAAAAAATTATTTCGTTAAAAAAAATCATTTCGTGGCCGATCTGGCCACAGCACAGGAACCATAGGGTTAAACGATTCCCACCATTGCAATGACGTTCATCTTGCAAGTTAGAGCGGGTGGAAATCACTACTACGCGATGCCAACTCACAAAATGTGAAACGGCTCAAGCCGCGAACGTAAAATTATTATCTCAGCACTTTCACGAAAGAAGCCGTGCATGCTTTGTATTTTTTTCTCCGCTAGATGGATGCGTAGTTCCCGGGAACGTGAAGCCTGTAACGGGTGTGGGAACGAAGATGTTCCCGGTTCCCGACGGAAACACAAATACCTTCATCAAGGATGAACCCGTTCCCAAACCCGGTCCCGTTCCCGAAATCGCGGGTCTGCTGAACATGTTCCTGAACCTGGTCCCAAAGTATTTGGGAACATTAATTTGACACCCGAACTCGAACCCGTTCCCGATCCCGAACCCAATTCCCGGTTGTATCCCGATCCCAAAAGTAGCTCTAATATATTATTAAAAATATATATAATAATATATAATATAATATATTTTGAAATGAAGAACGGGTATAACCAATTTTAAACTGAAAATATCAGTATTTCCAAAAAATCATGGCTTTGCCTCACTCTTTTTGACACTGTTCCGGCAGATTTTGACAAAATTTTCATGCAATTTTTAAGAAATAAGCTGTAAATATAAATAATATAAATAAATAGAATTAGAATTAGAATTAATTAAAATAGAAATAAGTTGTAAGAAATAAGTTTGTAAAAATCAAGGGGAAACGGAATAGTATTTACCTTTGCCCTATACTAGGGGGTCTCTGCGTGGGCTAATGAGTGCAATCTTCTTGAAACTCTGGGTATTACGGTCAATTTGGAAAACACGGAATAACTTCTACAGAAATCGTCGAGAAAGTTTTATATACTGGGCGGCCGTAGTCATTTTCACGTACGGTATATGGTACGTAGCCCACATATGTACGTGTGTGACTCATAAAATATTTGACTATTCCATTTTGTAGCAAAGTCATTTCCAGAATTTACTACTTTAAAATCTACTTCATTGACCTCGGGGAATACTTGAATTCACACGGTTCGAAAACTTCAAGCAAAGTTGGTATTGTTCAGCATGTCAATTGCTGCATTTTTTCCCAAACAGTGTTTTGATAATGTCAAAATTCTATGGGTTTTCCAGAGAACTAGTTAATATCTTTATTATTCGAAATGTGGACATAAAAATTATGTTGTTGCAAGGTTGGAGAAATACATCTTCAAGAGTGGCTAAAAAAGATACGGAAAAGATGGATTTGATCATTTCATTTTTTCATGGATGATCCTGCGTTGTATACATTTTTGGAACGCTTAAATTTAAGTGGAGTCTAATATCATCTTCTAAGGAAAAAAATCGCGATCTCATACATAAAAATGTTAGGATAATTTGGAGCAGCGGAGCATTTTATTTTTATTAAAATTTTAAAATAAGAATTACGTCGCATTTCCTATTCCTTCCGTATCATAAATGATTGCCGATTTTGTCTAACATGGTTGTAACAGTCTTGGGTAATTAAAGATCAATGGAACTTTTCCAGGTCATGTCACTTCATATAGATACATACACCAATTGCGATCAATTATGGTCGATTACATATAATTAGCCCTCGTAGTCAATTTTAACCAACTCCTGGTGATTGAGTTGCTTGTAGTCAACTGTTTAGTTAAAAATAGGAATATTCTTGTCTGTGGGGAATGTTATATGGTGACTGCGGTTCAAGTCGAATAGATACGGTTTGCATGTACAAATATGTTGAAGTATAGTGGAGCAAACCACAATATGTTAAACTTCAATTATTAGACTTGATTTTAATTACTACAACAATAATAGTTAATATAAAAATATACAAGAAAGAAAATAATAATAAATAATACAATAGAAAAAGGTACAATTTCATTACGACCTTGGAAAAAGTACACTCCATAGTGAGTAAGGGTAGTTAGAAATTCTGGTTAAAACTAATTAGGCGATAAAAAGGGGATGAAATTGTGTAGACTGACAGGTTTGGTTTCCTGGAGAGAATGCTCCAGGAAATTTTGGTCTTAACGGTGTGAGGGTTGCAGGAGAAGTGCTCCAGGACCGAGGCATTATTTGAGAGTCCTATTATAGGTTGAGGACGGAAATTTCATTTTAATACTCCCTGAACTAGTACTCGGACCAGTTCAGTTCAAAACCGAAAAATTCCGATTCGGTTCAGTTCAGTTCAGTTTGATTCACTATAAATAGAGTTCAGTTCAGCTGTTGAACTGAACTGAACAGTTCGATTCAGTATTTGAATCGAACTGAACCATGTGATGCAAACTGCAGTTCAAACGGTTTGCAAACGGGCTCCTTGCTGGAAATGTCACCACCAACGTACATTCTTATCTTTCATTCTCATATATAGTTATTTAACGAATAATGGACAGTTTATTAACTACTTTATTATTTAACAATTTTCCTTTTAATAATTCCATGGGATGTTGCTGGACCAAGCTTGGGGCTAAAGAAGTTGCTTTCTTTAAAACTTCAACAGCTACTTAAAATTCTGGTTTTATTACGGAGCTGAAAAAATTAAAATTGATACGAATCCTAAGGAAAATGTAAATACTGAATTCGCCCAAAGCTGCAATGCTAAATGGAAGCAATGGATTACTAAAAGTAGATTCTGAAACAGGGCCATTCCAGAGTACATTACCGTCATCATAATTTGTGCATTCTCCAGTGCACTGATTGCTATGGTGAATGCAGAATCGAAAGAAATCAGTTTTTTTCTGGGGTTGACTCGAATAACTAAATTCGGAGCTCTATATGTGTACATCCGCAATTGTTCTTGTTTACCAAACACTACGACTGAACTGTTTGATTCACCGATTCAGTTCAGTTCATCGGGTGAAACTGAACTGAACTGAACTGTTTTTACTTGAACTGAACCGAAACCGAATTTTTGTTTCAGTTCACTGCTCAAACTGAACTGAACTGCAAATTTTGAATCGAACTGAACTGTTCCGAGTACTACCCTGAACTAAGTAAACTGTACTGCCTGAAGTAAAAAGTGATCAGATTTTCAGAACGTTAATATGATTTGTGAACAGTGGGGGTGAGACACTTGCATAGCCTATCCCTTCCTAAATTTTCCTGGGGGGACAATGTCGACAATGTTTGTATGTACATAGCTGAGTTCATCCATAAACGTTTTAATGCTCACCGGTGTGCATAACCGTTTTACTGACTAATAGTTAACCCTCACGGGTGTATTTATGAACATTTTAGGGTATTTATAGGGGAAAGTAAAGTTACCAGCTGTTACATCCTATAGTGGCGCTTCGTCCCTTACAATTAGTGACGTTACACGTAGCGCTGATCGTCAACGATTTCTAGGGGCGAAGCGAAGCTGAAAGACCCTATTGGATTTGCCGGGGTGTCTGCTTGTCTGTCGTCACGATAACTGCCAAACCAATATGGCGTCAGGCATTTCAAATTTTTTGTAAGGGTCAAATTAGCTAAAAATTAAGAAGCCTATTGTTTTTGAAGATCGGGTCATTCGTTTGACCTCATAAAATTAAATGAGATCACGTATAAACACTAACAAATACAGATGTATAGAAACCGGGATGTTAAGCTTGCGCCATCTATAATATTCTTGAATTTGTTGCCTACATTATATTGCCATCTATATCGACCGGTGGTTGTTGCACAAACGTGCACATGCGTAGTCGAATATGAGTACTAACGTTTTTTCAAAATTTGTGTACGCATACTGATAACGATTAATCGCAATATTTTAATTAGATTCCAGCGTTGCTTTTAATTTTGGAATTACAAGCCACTAGTAAAAGCCCTGTGCTTCACAGGAACAATTACTTGGAGAGGTCGTAGTGTGAGTGCAGAAATTAAAAGCTAAACGACTTAAGAATCAACACCTGTTGTGAAGATACTTATTGTATCTAAATCTCTAAATCTTGCTAGGTGAAAGAGTAGCGCGCAGAGCTTTAAATCAACGGACAGGTAGAGCTCGTTAATAATAAGGGGTTCATATGTACATGCAGTTTTTTTTATAGTAAAATGAACTACTTCCACAAAATTCTTGCAAAAATGTATATCGATTACATTCAGTGATGGGAAATTCACTCAGGTTACCTGTTGGGTTGTACTAAGGGATTTACTAGAAAAATTCAGATTATTTGTATTGGATTAAGGGATTCACCAATTAAAATTCCAAGACCTGGATTTGCTATAAGATTAAGGGATTGGCAATAAAAAATCTAACAAATTTGAATTGATGGATTGACAATAAAAGCAAAAAAAAGATTGCATAAACGGATTAAGGAATAAAAATGTATAACTTGATTGGATTAGGGGCTTGACGAATAATCTGAAAACTCCAATTGGATAAGCGATTTGACGGATTTTTAAATAGAATTTAAAAATTTGTTTTGGATTAATGGCTTGATTAATGTAAAAAGAATATATACGAATACGAGTTTATTCAGGATTCCTTTCGGGTGACGCCCATATCATCCAAATGTTACACATGTGAAGTTGTAGTAATTATTTATATATGTATGTAAGTTTATGTAACTACGAGAGAATCACGAATATATGTATTACAATGACAAGTTGGCCCCAAAAATTTGACAGTAAGGTTTGGGTTAATGGACTGGCAGAAATTTTTTCAAATAATTATGTTACAAGGTTAAACTCATTTACGCCGATTAAAGTAAATTATTGCACCGATGTATAGGAGAAGTGTAATCAGTTAATGCAACAAAGGAATTGTTTAGGTGTAGAATAATACAAGCTAATGATAATGGGCAATGGGTTGCAATTAGTAGTTATATAAATATATATAAACAATAAACATACTGACAGCACAGCAATCTCAATCCATATTCCATACTGCTAACCGAAGTGGATTTTGGAGTTAGGATTGACCACATTCTTCACCCATTATTGGAATAGGGTTGAGGATTGATCCGTAGTCACAGAACGCAACTAAATTGGATTAGGATTATGGATAAAAATGAGTTCATGGAGCCGAGACTCAGGAGTAAGGAATACATTCAAATTTGCCCATGTCTTGAATTAATATTAGGATTCATATAGTTTATAAAAAAAATTTGCAATCCGGGATTAATAGCCCATTCCCAATCCTGACTACATTGGCTTTTGACCAATGAAATCGAATTTCTGAAGAGAAATTTGATTATACCCTTCCGATTATCTAAGGGGACAGTGTCCCTGTGCCCGTCCCGTCCCCATTTTATGTGGGGACAATTTCCCTGTCCTCGTCCCATCCCGATTTTGTATGGAGACAATATTTTTGTCCCTGTCCTCGGTAGAAACTCCAGCTCGGTTCAGTGACTACTACTAATACTACGTATATGCTTATGTACGTACAAGTGGACGTTAACTAACACGCATTAAAGGTTTATATGTACCTGAAAAACAAACTTAAACTCACGTACGGACGTATACATATATCTTTTGTACTGTTTGTATTATATTGATCTAACCTGGAATTAAATTCATATGCATTGTGGTGTTTAGTATGTATACACTTTTGAAACACGTTTTACAATCTTTTTTCAATTTTACAATCAATTTTAAAACTTGTATGTGTGAGTTCATGCGACCTCTACCGGTTCATAGAGACAAATCGTTCTGTAGATGGCGCAAGCTTAACATGCCAGTTTCTGTACATATGTGTTGCATGTATTTATATGTGACCTCATTTAATTCTTTGAGGTCAAACGGATGATCCGATCTTCCTCAAAAACATTTTTAATCGTGCTTTTTATTTATTGTACTCCTTCAAAAAAAATAGAGTTTCCGGATGCCATTGGTCGTGACGACAGACAAGCAGACTGCCAGACACCACGACAATCTCAATAGTCTTTCAGCTTCGCTTCGCCCCTAAAAACTACAGGGAGAATGACAAGCATCTTGACCGGGACACAATTGGCATTGTGTACGGCTACTTATGAATCTGGTGCTTCATCAACAGTCACAAGTCACAACTCTGATTTAACTCTTGTTCAATGTTCCCTGCAGCCGCAGCCTTACTTATGTTCACAGCACATTCTACCACTACTCCATCCGTAAACGTAATATAAAGCAAGTATGTAAGGTTAATATTTAGAGAAAACTGATCCTAATTCCTAAAAACGATTGTATCTACATACATCCATAGTACTTACAATTAGTTGTAGTAAAAGTGCATTATTATTGGCATTCCAGATTCGAGAAGGTTTGTCCTGCTTGCCTTATCTGTACATATGTATGTATCTTTTGTGAGTACTGTATTGAGGGCTGTACACAGTACTTTATGAGGCACAACAAATTAAAAAGTACATATTCCTTAAAAACTAAAGCCATTGCAAAATAATTTGAGGCAAATGTTTGTCTCATGGACAGCTGTTGACACGCCTAAAGAAAACGGTTGGAAGACCAATATGTCCCAACTTACTGTTATAAAATTATATGACCCCTGTGTAGAAACCTATATATTAGTACTTATATTGTACGTATAAATTATTACAAATATATTAAGCACATATTGTATACGCTTTACTTTCACATTATGTGTGTATGCGGGGTTTGGACTTTGGACAGTCAAGACAGCCCGTTGTGTGCATACAAACCGCCGTACAACCATCCGTTATAGTGAAATTTGATTGTAACTACACTCCACATGATGAAAAGAACATAACAAAGTTCATGGTAACATTTGAACATATCTGATTAAAACTATTTTAAGTTGTACTTGTCTGAATTTGCATAAGTAAATAGGTAAACTTGATGCGGAAGAGACAATCTACAGGACGTCCGACTTTTGTCAGGCCAAATCAGCCGAAAAAAATCAGTCTTTAAGCCATTCGACAACCGGATCGAAACTTCAATTCATTTATAATTGGGGTTTATACTCCAATCGTCCAATCAGTGCTTAGGTACTACCTGGGTACAGAAGTTGCGTACTGGGAAGTACCCGGGTACTACCTAACCTAGACGGATTTTAGAAAATGATATGGGTACGGTACGAGTATCTCTGTACCTGTTCATGATGTACCTGTGAGTATTTTTGAGTAGGATTAAGTGGGACCCAAGTCCATTCCATACTAACTCTAATAAAGTTCTGCATGTTAACTTGGTTTCATATGGCTATTGACCCAAATAGAGACAAGGTGTCTCCGCATGTATGCTGTCCACCCTATGAGCACATATAGTTACATGGTAGTGGTGGTATGGTGGTGTTATAGCAAACGTATACATACTTCGCTATACACCACTACGATCTCAATTTGAATAGGACCCATTGCAGTTTATGTAAATACGACCACTGCACAGCCAACTATTGTTGGCTCAAAACTGCAAATGTAAATAGGGAAGGCAGTAAAACAGTTTGCGTGCAATAGCTAGCTGTGCAGTGCTATGGTCGTCGATGCATCAAGAGCGCGCGAATATTTAATTCTTACCATCACTAGCGTGTCGCTCAAGTTAGAAAGGAGGATGCCAAATCATCTTGCGAATCACATTGTGAACATACCCCACACACTACCTCAATTACTACTCTCCAAACGATTTTAACATACCTCCCGAACTCCTTCATCTGCAAGCCTTAGTGGTTAGAGAACTACGGAATATCCAGGAAATTATGCGGGGTGAGATAGAGTCGAAAGCCAAGTCTTCTGCAACCATACAGATAAGCTATATCATAACCTCATACACACCGATTCATTTACGGGAGTGCTAAGTAAATATTTGCCGATTTATTGTCAAGCCACCAGGCAAAGTCAATGTCTGACAAATACTGGCGGCATTGCAGCATCAAACTTTCCGAAAAATCCGACAAAAATATCTGATGACGTTCGCTTGTTGATACTTCATAAACTTTCCAACGAGGTAACAAAAAAGGTGCATGACCTGGAAAATGAAATACAAAATTTGGAACAAAAGTTTGGGGAAATTTTAGAAATTCAACTTCAGACGTGAATGTGAGAAATATGCAGGGACTGGATAGTCAATACCGTTCTACTATATAATTTTTGGAAGAAATGCAAAACTGGATGCATCACTGGAATAGGGCATCTGTTAGGGTTTTATGACCAAATATAGACAAATAGGACAAAAATATATGTCCCGATCCCGTCCCAACGTAACTCGGGGACAATATTTGTGTCCTAAAATTGTCCCGTCACGCCCCTGTTCCAAATAGAAATCCAGTATCGACAGAAACACTCCAAATCTAACCTTTTCAATAAAGAGCTATTTCAAGTTGCAAAATTTGACTTCACAAAGATATGCTCTTACAGGGTGGGTTTTAACCATATAACCCTAACGGTGGATTTAAACAGAATATTTCCTGTGTAAATAATTTTTTCTGCCCCGACATACTGTACTAACCTGTCCCGAAATGACATGGGGACAATATTTATGTCCCGAAATCAGTGATCGTCACTGGAACGGATGACACCCGGGTACATTGGAACGGGTACGGGAACAAATATTTTGTTCCCAGCCAGTTTGGGTACAGGAACAGCAACACACCCAGAACCCGACCCTTGGCAACAAGAACAGGGTTCTTCATTTTGTTCCCGTTTCCATAGCCCACGCATGATCCCTTTGCCACACCTTTTGTTCCCGGGTTCGAATGGATACTTTTACCATCTCCTAAAAACACACTCAAAATTGATCTTGTAAGACCATAGACTATTTAGTACTTTATTTATGTAATCAATTCAATAAGTACATTCCATTCCATTCTTTTTTCCTGCAATTTCTACACACAGATCCTTGGCCTTAAATATAGTATTTTAAAGCTCCTCTTTTAGTATAATTGCGGTATTTTCTACAGTAGTTGTACAAGTCAATATAAAATAGTTTAAATAATAATTATTAGTTTGTACAAATTCTGCTACAAGTTTCACGCCTTTAAAATTGTTTGCTCGAGTTAATGTTTTTTTTCAAATAAGACTAACAAATGGAAACTTAGCGGTGCCGGCAAATATTTTTCAGTTATATTGTAATTATAAGTAGAATAATTATCTTTGGGCCAGTAATTGAACTCAAAGATTTTTAAAACCTCATCAACATTCAATTTTATTTGTGGAAGGGCAACATTAATGCTCCATTCATTTTTGCACCCTTTCCCACTATGTACGTAGTAGTTTAGAGTGTTGGGTTGGATTTAGGTTGACTCGGTTCGTAACCTCTGAAGGTTTAAACAATCAGTTATTACGCAGTTACATTTCGCTATGGGGGGGGGGCGGTTAAGCGGGTCTGCATGTTGTCTGTTTTTATCTGCAAAACAAAGAGTTTGGTAGTTACACAAATCTTGGTAATAATTTTTGCCATACAGAATTACAATACGAGTGGACCCGGGAACGACTGGCGGGAACTCGTCCCACAAGGTGTGGGACGAGTACGGGGAATTTTTATTAAATTCATCGGAACGGGTACCCAAAATACTGTTCCCACCATGACGGGAACGGGTTCGGGAACATTTAAGGGTAATGCCCATTGCGTTGGGACAGGAACGGGAACGGCGACAAACGTTTTGCACCCATGACGACCACTTCCCGAAATTGTCCCATCCCGAAACCGTCGGGGCGTCCTGTCCGGATCAGAAGCCCTACACCGGAAATATCGAGCATTGAACCATCGCAATACCTCGTTTGATCCGTCGTTGTAACCCCGAAACAAATTTTAGGCTTGTTCTATACGTTTTCAAAATTTTGATACGAAATTTTTGAAAATAATTCCCGTTTTTGAACATGATATTTATTTTGCCTAGAAGAAATCAGTAGAGAGCTGCTTTTTCAGAACAAATTTTCCTTCGGTGTAGGTTTTAGACAAAATTTTGAAATTGCTAATTTATGTAGTACTTTCGAAAAACTGCATTCATTTTGGTCCGATCTATGACATTTCCGTCATCCCTTGCTCATTGAAAAGTCATTGCCACAAATGATCAATCACGTTTCTTACCAGAATTACCAAAAAAACAAAATTGAAGGAATCATCTGAGACCCGTTCTCGGTCAGAACAAATTGTCCTGTAATGAAATTTTTAAATAGGTTTTAACAATTCAAATAGATTTTGGGAGCCATTGTGAAATTCGAAAAACTGCAATAATTTTTGGCTGAGAACAATTTAGGTTACGCATAGGCTAGATTTTTAGGCTCAGGATACGGTAAAGTTTTGCTTTAGGGATAGCGGGTCTCTTCATTATTTCAGGATCATTGAAAATCAAGTTTATTTTAGTCTACTGTAAGTTCCGTTCGAGAGCGGGTCGGCTCCACTAGCTCTCCCTAGCTATGACAATCCCACGTGCCGATCGTGCACATAATCACCCCATAATTTCTCCAAATAAGCACTGCAATGGGACGGAGTGATACCCATATCCGCTTTTTATGTACAGTAAAGATTATTCCATGTAAATTCTGCAAGCCCCTCGTAATTTAATTGCGACCCTCCAGAATATGTATGCTCTTTTTATGTGATTGTGTTCATCGTTGCCGTTAAGCATTTTTTAAAATTGAAGATTCTCATCTAGAAGAGATTAGAGTTCAAAACAAAGTAAACAATACTGTCTTATTGGCTTGTGGGTTCGGCCACACTGGTTGTGCAGTCTTCTACTGACTTACAGTTATGCATGCCGCGAATATTTAAAATTGGACACGCACGCACATTTCTAAAACACACGCGCTCAGTATTTGATGATATGGTGAGAAGCACCAGGAAGCGTGTGACAATTTGACATTCTCAACATGCAAACATCCTCAAAAATATCCCTGTGAACTTTTCAGAAGCTTAGTATTTAAGTATTTCGGAGTTACTTCAAGTAAGTAATTACTTCAAATTATACTTTTTCATATCAGTTGTTGCAAAATAATGCATGTAATTATGCATATCTGTAGTATCTATATCTCCACATTTTTTATTCATGCATCCCGATGTACAAAGTTCATACCAGAAATTAGCAAGAGTTTCGCGTGATTATAATTTGCGTCCTTAATTATTTTCTGGCATTCTCTAGTTCTGGATACTTTATTATTCTCAAGTCCAACCAGTTTTGTGGAAGTCCTATCAAGCTGAATAAGTTGAATCTCCATGACTTGCACAAACTTTTGGCATTACAATCCTAATCCTACGGAACGTTCAAATTAAAAGGATATACAGTATCAGCCTCGAGTTGAGTTACTCCTCCCGAGGAATCTTCCCCGAAGAGAGAAGGCAGAAAGGAAAACAAGGAGGAAAAATGAATGTATTTTTAAGAGCAGAACTCAGATATCATTACAGTGTGGTAAATATTCAGATTTTGCGTCGGGTTTAGTGGAAGGAAATTCACTTTGTCTTGGTCCTCAGATGTGGATACACTGGTTTCTACCTTGCATACATCATTTCATGTTCTCTGCCAAAAATAACTCAACACGACACTACAACTTAAGTTGCACACGACGAGAGTTTTGCAGTTCAATTTGTGGGTATTACAAAATATCCTAAGTAATGTACACACATCGTTCAGGGGATGCGCATATGGAAGAGCTTATAGTCATTATCCAAAGAATCAGACTCCCTAAAGTCAACAGTTATTTTAAATGTGGGAGAGTGTAACGGAAAATTATGTCACATTACCAAGCATTTTTTATTTTTTGACAGTTCATGTTTACTTTCGTATGTGTCCTTACGTATAAAAATGTCATCTTGAATTTTCATCCGAAAAATCTACATGTAGGCTACAAACCTAACTCACCCTCACAAACATTTACCTCTCTCTCTCTCTTTCTTACTCTCTCTCTCTCTCTCCTGCATATTTTTTTTAGATGAACACACTATTACACTATAGACACCTTTGCTTTTTACAATAGTTACGGTTTCTGTCCCTACTTACCCATGCAGTTCTCCCTCTGTACTTATTCTCCACCTTTGCTGATGGGATTTTAATACCCAGCCACATAATTAAGCCATCAGGTTCCACACATGTACTGTATATACTGGCATCATGCATTATGCTCCCTCGATAATGTACTAATCCTCCTGAGACCATCATTTGATTGAGCTGCACTACAGCATTATGTTAATACTACTTATAGGTAGATACTCGCATTGTCAATGACACCAATATTATTTTCTCTCCTCATTATGAGAGCCTGCCACTAAAAGACTACGATCCCCCCTGCCTCTCGGGATCCTCTCACCACAACAAATCACTGTATTGAGACAGACGATAAAGTTGGGGAACTGGAAGTAAGTAAGCTTACACAGTGTTGTAAACTTGTACACACAGCCCTGGTACATAGGTATCCTTTACGAAAGATTACATGTGTGTACGGTGGAAAGGATTCAAGGGAAGGTACACGGCTTCCCAACAACAAATAGATACACATATACAGAAAAGAGCTTCACCAGAAGCTCTCGCTATACATACAGCCTTGCAAAATTATCACGATTTGGGATCCACAATCCACAGGTCCCTAAGAATTTTAAAGCTACATAAGTAGCTGTATATTATGGCACTCAGGGATTGGAAGGTATAGATTAAAATCTTAGCTTTAGGAAATCATAATGACAGCATATGGACTAGTATGTACATGGTCTCTTCTAGTTGGGGGTATGTATGTATGTATCCCTCTATATGAGACTCCCTGCCTCTACTAAGACACTAAAAGAGTTTGGAAAAGTGAGGAATAGTACCTATACATAAGGTACATGTTAATGAAGGATCACGAGGACTCTGCATAACTTTTTATACAGTGTGTATATACACAGTCTGTGTATATAGGGAATGAAGCACTGGCAAAAAAATGAAGCATGCATGGGATAAGTGCAACAACTCTCCGTCCTCACTTACTACCACTGGGGCTCAGGATGACTATACTATGAGTAGTTGCTCTATGTTGTTGTGTTGCGGCAGTACTAGTGCTAACTGTAGCGTGTGCTCTTGTATGAGAAATAATCTCGATAAAATAATGTAAGCTAGAGGTTAGGTGGAAATATTTTGATTTTGGTCCATGTCAAGTGTTTCGTATTGTGACAATTATTTAAAAGGATTGATTAGGGAACGGAACGGCTGGGATTGGTTATTCCTATGTATACGCTCTGAGTCTCTCTCTCTCTCTCTCTCTCTCTCTCTTTCCTTATCCTCAAACAGAGACAGAGTCACAGGGAGGCTCATTAATACACACATATGGTCTAATGACGGTGTGTGCATAGTGGAACATGTGGGACAGAGAATACCACAAAAATAATATTTGCTGGAATATATGTATATAATAGTGTTTGAGAGAGAGAGAGAGAGAGAGGGAATAAAATAGAGAAGGGTAATAGGGATATAGAGGAGTGAGAGTGTGTGGTATATGTACGGGCATACAGGAAAGCCCCACAGCCCCATACATTCATTGTCAGTTGACAAGAAGATAATCTAAAAGTTTAATGTACGGCTTACAGAGGGGAACATGATCCGAATGGTATGAGGACTGTTAAAGCAAAGCAGTTAGGAGAGAGACAGACCTTTAGCTAATAGCGCTCCGTAAACTAATAAGAGTTGCTCTTCAGTCTATCAGCAGTCATTCAAAGAACAAGAGCATCATTTCCATGCGTCTGGGCCGTGCTGTGGGCTCCTCATCATCCTCGAACCAACGCACTGTTTACTCCCCGTCCCTTTCTCTCCCCCCCAGTCTCATTGTTTACAACTAAAGAGTTCTATTTTGGTGGGGGGACTCTCTTCTTCCCATTAGGGATTAGCGATTTGTCCAGTGATTAACCCAGAGTGGAGGTCAACTCCGGGGTCCCATCAAATGTTGACTTTCTACAATAATTATTGTCCCGCAACAGTCGTCCGTCAGTCCTAGGCTTGAGTAAACCTCCGGCTCTCTCTCTCTCTCTCTCTCTGTGTCCACGTTCCCCACATATAATTACATATATAAATAACATAAATACAGCGTGCTAATTATTTATCCCCCGCCTTATCTTCCCGACCCATCTACGGAGAACAAAAACACTCAATTAATCTATATTTAGCTAATGTTTTTAATCATTTGATCCCCTCAAAAAATTGAGTGGACGGAGTAGAGACTGTATAGTGACATTGGTGCTCCGTCGGGTGGCATAACCTCACAGGTTCAACATTTTCTTCATGCAAATTAATTTATATTACAAGTGCATCCAGTCCTCATCCCATTAAACATTTATCTTTCCTCCAACTTGGGATAAGAAACTACCCTCGGAATAATAATTCTTATTGTAGGTCCTATCCTTTCCAATCGATACAAATCAAAAGGTGACCGTTCTCACGGGACGAGTGCAAAAGAGTACAAAAATACGAACATGAGACCCATTGACATCCTCAAATATTTTCGGGAGTAAGAGTAATTAATAATTATCCTATATTAAAAAATTAATCAGCCGGGACGCCTTGTACGTTAATCATGAGCCATGTTTGATCTGTGAGGATGATGGACAAATTGTGACCCCATTTATATAAAAACGTTTGGATGGAACTGGGCCCTCAATTGTGAACTCTGTTGATTGTGAACTTTTTATCAGGATTTTAATTTATTTTGAGAGCGTGGGGTCAAAATTATCAACTAGTCAAAATAACGGATCAACTATTTGTACCTGGTGGCGCTTTTCGTTCAGTCAAACGCAGGAAGATGAGTTCGAAATTGATCGAAGAGCTCCAGGCAGAAATTTCCTTCCGAGATAAGATCATTCGGAAGCTGGAACTCAGGATTCTGGACAAGGAGGAAGAAATCCTTCAGTTACAGTCAAATTTGGATAAGGTAAATTAATTAATTGTCATGGTGTAATTACTTTATGTAATTTAATTATCCTTGTGTGTACATAATTATTACATATTTAAGAAGGGAATGGTATGTTGTGCGTATGTGAGTCGATATCATCGTAAATTTTTACAAGTCAATGATGTGGTACTTCTCTACATTGCTTTTTGTATTTCTTAGAAGCAGAACAGCTTTGTTGCTTTAGTGCTCCCTGCCCCCTCAATGACACTACTATACAGAAGTGTTGCAATATATATCATTGACAATTTTGTAACCCAATGTTGTTGGATTGACAAGCCACACTAAATAGTTTTACTTTTTACTTATATTTAAATGTTATTTTATTGTCTAAATATGTATTAGTATACTATGTAATAGTTAAGAATGTCTCTTTACTAACTTGTATATATACATAGGTTTTTGTGAGGTAAAAGTTTAGAACGCGTGAGAGGGATGATGATGTATGTACGTGAACAAGGGAGATAATACATGTGAGGGTAGGATAAAAAAGTAGGTGCATGGTATAAGTACATGTGTAGATACATATATATTCTTCATCTGCTGCCCTACTTGGTGCAATGAAATCCCTGAAAATTTGAGAGGTTCTGTAATGCAGTGGATTATGAAATAGGGCATAATAGAGAAGTCTTTCCACAACCTGATCCCTCCTCATTCCTCATCAGATCAATCTGGTATCGATTGCCTTCCCTCGTAATATCGTAAATTACAGCGTTTTAATTAGCGAAATTGTTTCCTAAAAAGAATATTTACTGTCTGTGCAAAAGGGAATGGATGTTACGGGGAAATTGCAATGTATAGATAGGTGTACGCAACAGGTGGTTGTGGTTCTCAAATTCAATCTGAAAAAAAAAAAAAAATTCAGACAAAAACCAGTTTGGGTGTACTGTTTTGAAGTAATTATGCATGTAATCTCAACGATACACTGTGGGTTCAAGTTCTTGGTTGAACGAACGGAGTTTCTTAGTTCTTACCCAATGTTTTAAAATTAAATGTAATGGAGTAGCGCTCACTGGAGAGCGTCAGCTCGGAAATGTGTTTTAACTCTGAACATGCATAATTACACAATTAGTGATGGTGTAAAGTCAAGGTTTACATTTGAAGTTAATGATTTTCAGCGTTTGCTGATTATTTATTCTGAAATCAATTGCTTGAAGTGTACACTCATCGGAAAAGGAAACAGTCATAGTCAGAGCTGCTTTCAGGTAGTAAAAAATCAAGATCCGTACCTGAACCCGACCCGCACCTGAAATATCAGGTTAATTTTTTTCGTCGACCCGAACTTGGCCCTCCGGATCCGAGTTAATATCCGCACCTGTCAGGTATTTTTGGATCAGGTATTGCTTGGCTACCCGCACCTGAAAAAATACCTGAGGTGCGGATCTCAAAACAAACCCGACCCGAACTTGAACCCGACCCGAACTTGAACCCGAACCTGAACCCGAACCTGACTTTCATTTATTTTGTCAGAGGAAACTTATAAACATAAGTTCTATCCTAAGACTTTATCAAAGTAAATATGATTTACAAATGACGTTAAGTTAAAAATGCAAAAATTTGTACTAATTTTAAGTCACATGAAGCACAAAAAGAATGGGAACAGCTATTGAAGCTTCCCCAAGCATTCTCTGAGTGATAGCTTTAGAAAGAGATCGCAGATAATCGTCATGCTTTTCAAATTTTAACGAAGTTAAGGCACAAGTATACACGAAATATGTAGATTCCAAATCGATGATGTCTATGTCTGCTACAACGCTAAGACTATATCATGAAATTAATTAGCAAAGTTTGACTGTTTGTTAGTTTAATTAGTATGGCGGCTCTCACGCATCACTAAATACAACGTGTCTTTCAGCCATGTAAAGCTACATTAACGTTCAGATCAGCCTGAAAGTTTCATACACGTGAACTTAAAGTTAAATTATTAGGTAAAAAAATACTTGCAAAATACCTGAAATTGCAAGTTCGGGTTCAGGTATTTTGAATTCGTCGTACCAAACCTGTACCTGACATTGAGGTCAGGTATATTTTTTAAACCCGAACTTGATCGTAACCCGACCTGTAATATCAGGTGCGGATCCTGGATGTACCCGCACTTGACCCGAACCTCAGGTACTTTTTTTTGTAGCTGACCCGAACCCGACCCGAACCCGACCCGACGGGTATTTTTCAGGTACTACCTGATACCTGCAAGCAGCTCTGGTCATAGTCATTGTCAGAGATAAATGTATTATTCTTGTGAGGCTCATCTACGTGACAATAACTAACATTAGGAACTATGGGGTAATTACGCCCAGAAGAAAGTACAATGCAAACAGACAAGGGGAGTGTGTACGTAATGCAGGAGTAAGGAAACAATAACAATAATTTTTCAGATACGGAATCAGTTCTTTGTCCTGGAAATAACGTGACCAGATTTTCTTTCCCTTTTAGTTCATGCGCATAATTATTTCACATTTAAAGGAAAAATATTAATGACTGAACAGCATATATAGGTTGCTCAAGGTAAAAGTTTCACCGTGATATTCTATTATTTATTTGAATACTTCATTGAAGTTCGGTTGCTAGCATATTCACGCTATCATATTATCATTTAAAGAGTACAAAGCCAGAGAATGGGAGGAATATGATTAAAAGTCCGTGTCGAAACAATATGGATGTTAGGGAATAGAATTGCATACATATAAGTACTACTCACAGTAATCTGACTGTACTGGTACGTAGTTAGTTGGGGACTCAGGATAGGTATTAAAAAGCCTGTAAACAAATGAGGATACAGTCAGGGGTTTAGTTTTTAAATATGTTCACTTTTTCCAAGTCGTACGATATCATCCACAGAGTATGAGTATATATAGTAGCATTTGACAAACTCTACTCGTTCAAGGCTAACGGCTTGACTATATGTGTTGCTAATCGCAATCATTTTATTCAGCTGTGCATTTTCGACCTCACATAGTAGTAGTAGGGAAGCAGCAGACTTTTCAAGTACAGCCCACAAACCAGCAATCCTTTCTGGAATATTATTTATGTAAAATAGACTTGTTATCCAGGGTTTTGCCTCTGCACAAGTATTTTGTTCAGTTTCATCTTTGTACTCTTTCCCTCATGTAGGAGCATCCACATGAGCAAAGCCAGAATCAAAGACAAACAAGGTGAAAATTTTCATGCTACAATTTGTTATGTGAAAAAAACAGCAACAGCTTCGCATTTGCCTCTGTATACGATTACTGCATGATTATAATGACAAAAAAGAAATGAAAAGGATGTGGTTCCCTATTATGAACCATGTGATTCTCACCAGTGATGCATGTGTACTTGTAATAACACAGTGTTCAAAGGTCTCGTCTTCTGCTTGTAATGCTCATGCACCATAAATATGTAAAAATACTACTTACTGTGTTAGTACTGTCAGTAGCGTTAGCTCTTGGTTGCATGCAATTCGCAAATCCGCTATGTGATACTGTTTGTTATATTTCTAATTCTACAGAACATGAACTATACAGATTTCGCATGGAATTTTGTCATGGAAATTAATTGTTGAAGGAGTGAATGATGTAGTACTTATACCTCCTGGCTTTGGAAAATTATGCCGAATGAATGTATGTACCTTCACGTATTCTCCTCCAATCCTTCCAACTAGGTCCAGCGACAACTTGTTGCTTCTTCAGTTGCAACAGGTCATTTTTCGGCTAGAAATCCATGAGGACTTGGACAACCTCAACCTAAAAATTAATAGGGTATTCTACGATGGTTACCTTAAACAATATTTCATACACGTGTAGATAAAAAGCTAAATTTTGGCAGGTTCATTTTCACGAATGATATTTTCAAAGTTACCATACGTTTTGTCGGCACCGTTTTTGTACACATAAAGCAAGCGATATTTCGTCACTGGCTAAATGAACTGACATGTACGAGGTGCCATATTCCATAGGATAGTCTTCTGCCCCTAGCCATAGAAGGGGCAATGATAACTTTGTGACCATTTCTGTCTCAATAAGTCACAAAATTAACGTTCTCCTGCTCTTTCAAAAATTTGCGTTTTGTTAAATAAAAATTTTCCCTACAGCAAACCATGCGTTAAATTGGGATTTTTTTTCCATTTATTCATATAATTCTTCAAAAACCTCTTTCTCAGCAGAATATTATTTTTGTCAACAGATTATTCTTACTCAGAGTTTGTTATTCTGATGCGAGAGAGTTAGAGAAAATAGGCAAGGAAGAAGCATTGATCTCGATCACTCGTGCTGCGATAGGAAAGATAGGAATGGAACGTTTTGGCTCGTTATGAAAAGTGACGGGGGAAGGCTATTGCTCCCGTTCGGAGCGGTGAGGTCATGTCATTGACTTTTAAGTAGGTCAAGAGGCGACCAAACATCTTAAATTGAAACAAACATTGTAGCACTGGCACGAGTTTTTATTCATTTACTTTTTTAATTTCCGATTTATGAAATTGATTTACAATTTTTTTTTCGCTAAACCTTGCTCAACTCCTTTGCCTTTCGATTGTAACTACAGTGTAACGTATAGGGATCTTATTTATTGTAAATTTGTCTTTTAAATTTGCTACAAACAACCCTATTTAAAGAAAAAAAAAAGTAAAATATTAAAAACTTCCAAAATTTCCTTAAAATCCCGACTATACTCCACTTCCTTGAGCCCTGTGTCGACAGTTTTAAGAATGGGCATGAAAAAAAAATTGGAAAATATGAAGCTAAAATATACAGTAGTAGGTCGTTTTTACCATTGTCCCTTCTGAGGACTGGGGGAGTGTAAGATATTTTGTCTATGTGTGAATTTTGATGTGCTATACCCAATTGCAATTTTGTAAGAAATGAGTTGATTATTCTATAGTCAAACTTTTGAGGACGTTGTTTCTTCATCGCGAAAGCTTGCTGAGTTTTTTATTAATTATTGTAAAAAAATATGTTTGTTATTGAAATGAGTAAATGTTCATGTATGAAAATAATTATGGGTTATAAAGCGATGAAATTATAAAACTTATTGTGTGTGAATTGTTTTTCTTTGACTTATATTATAAGAGAGGGTAACATCACACACACACATATTCTTTTTAGCAGTGATTATATATCTAGAGGTATTATCAAAACCATGACAGAGAATCGCAGTTGGAGAAAATTATGGTAATTTTTATTTGACTATAATATGTCAATGGTTTTATGACGGTATATTAACCTTAGAGACATCAGGGGTGGGTAGGTTTTTCACAGGCTGGTGTGCAAATATATGAATTATTCTAATTCGGCAAGTTTCCCAAGGTACAAATAATATTCTCACCCTTCACCGCCGTGCCCGAAGTCTTGTAGAGATTTTGATTAACTTCTCCGCATTATATTGGTGTTACTTGAATGGAGGATTATGAGCAAGGGTCTAGTCGAACCATAAGTTAGCAAATGAAAGTAGGTAATGGATGTCCATGTCATACCTCAACCGGTTTTGTATTCACGGATTTTAAAAGAAGACGCGCTCTTCTTCCCTTGACTCATTTCAAAATGGACAAGTGGTCAGCCTTCGATATTTTATTTGCCATTGAACTTTTCCTCCTACCTGATTTGAATGCGATATTGGAGACCCTGTGTACTATGTTAGCTTTGCTGTTTTGTGCTTTCCCATCTGGGTTTTTCATCGCGATTGAGATACAATTACTACTTATTAGTCTATCTGTCACAGGAAAATGCATTTAATAAATTGATAGCTAATGTGAGGAATAAATTTTGTTTGATTCTAGTATCGATCCATCATTAACAATCAATCATCTCTTAGTAGTCCAACGAAGCTACCGCCATCCCCAACGATTGCCAAGCCTCGCATACGTGGTACGGGTATATCAGCTGAACCGCAGGGCTCCAATGAACCAGATATAATCCAACAAGAACTTCCCGTTTATCCCAAATCTGACAGGTGAGAAATGTTTCCCTGCAGTGTGTTTAATTCCCTATTTGAATTTGTTAGTTATGTGGACGTCAACTCACATCTCTGTAATAAGATTTAGAAGAAATTTAAAGGCGTAATATTATTACCTTGCTCCTACGGTGCCCGACACCTGATCAAGGGCATCAATCTTAAGGGAAAAAGAAGTTAGAAATTAATCCCCGTCCTACGATCCCCTCATATCTTTGGTTTGCTTGGAATTGTATTGACTATACAGTCCATAATTTCCGAGCTGTCCGTAGCTGTGTCTGTCAGGCAGGATGTATGAAGTGAGGAAATGTTAATCATGACACAGTCGAAGACAGCGAACTGTCAATTTTTTTTTGACTCAGATATATTAAATTTGAAAATTAAATTTGACACCCTGTTTAAATATTATTACGTACAAAGGCTTCGCTGAGCCCTGATCTGAGAGTTTTAAATATACCCCTGATTAGATTTACAGTTTAATACAATTTTTGTGTAGAATTTAAAATTCGGATGCCTTTCTTATATTTTGCCCTAGGGATGGTAATGACGTCCTTTATCTTTCTCCACTATTGGTACATTTTCCGAGTTGATGATGTGCCATTTCACCCGCTGGTTTTGTGACTTCACAGTCTTTAGCTTGTGAAGTCGGGTTTTAAATGATTTATATTTTGCGAAATGGAGGTTGTAAAATATTCCGTGCTTAATTCCAAAACAGAGCTTCCATATGTATGTACGCCTGTATGGTATGTATGTAGGTGCGTGCATGTCTACCAGCATCTGGAAATCTGAACAGACTGAGATAGACAGAAACAACACTGTTTATCGTAAATTTCAACACTTAGCCCTTCCCATTACCTTGTAGGTATTTCTTTTGGGAATCGAGTGTGGAACTATGAAATTGGTCCCATATAAACAGTTAAACCACCCACACCAACATCTGCTGGCTGTTCCAAGTCATCTCACTAAAGATGCTCGATTTCCCAAGGAAAACACATGCATCATCGGTGTACTCAAACGACTCACAAATGTCAGAGGATTTGTTTGGTTTCAATCAGAATTGCTCTAAGGATGAAATACTCAATCTAGGGAGAGTACAAAGTATTTGTGTATATTTTGAAAGTGTATGTGTGAGCGTACGGAATCTCTTTTTTTTTTCTATCGTGCCACGATGGACAGAGTAGTTGGCAAAAAAAAAATAGTACGTTTAAATAAAAGCGTGAAATACATATACTTGAGTGAGGTAGGAAATCGGTAGGAAATTATCTTAACTTTATGATCGTTGTTACTATAAATAAAGTATATAAGTACATATGTATGTATAAAGGAAAGAGAGAGAGAAACATTTGCTCACCCACAGGTAGAATCTATTTTTGCACACCTGAGAAGTCCTTCAAACAGAGCTACTTATGCATACATCCCTCATCCAATTCTCTCTCTCTCTCCACGTTTCCAACACCCAGAGTCGAGCATTGGGAGAAGCTTTTTAGCAAACTAAATTCATTTAGTGTTTATCTGTTATTTTTAATGCAAGTTATTTTTGTCACTCCATTGTCTGCCTGCGGGTAGACTTGATTTACGTCCAAGGCTGTTTATTAAATCCTGATTAGTTCTTGTCTCACCAATCAAATATGTTATATTTTTCCACAGTTGTTTGAAGCCTCTCAAGTAGTTGATAGTAGTCCTCACAGGGATTTCCCTCTACAATTTATGTATCTGTATACTCTCTGCAAGTACTTACTCGTAGTAAAAAAGAGTATACATATATATTAGGCATATCCCTATATGTACTTACACTATTCCTAATCACTGTGTCGTAGATGTAGGGGCCTAGAGGTTTATTAGTTTTGACTT
The DNA here is from genome assembly GCA_947179485.1 of Allacma fusca. Classification (NCBI taxonomy): domain Eukaryota; kingdom Metazoa; phylum Arthropoda; class Collembola; order Symphypleona; family Sminthuridae; genus Allacma; species Allacma fusca. The sequence continues at coordinate 5,620,929 of OX359250.1, forward strand.
TTAATAGCAAGATAAACATCAGTCGGAATCAGAAAATATTAAAACAACATGTTCCTGAGAACTTTAATATCTGGAATGAATTATTTTAGAGCTCATAAAAATACATTTTGGTTTGTAATAAACAGTTCTTTGGAGGTGAGTCAGTACATGAATTTATTCAGTAATATGATGAAAGCCCAGGAGATAATTCCCTATAAATATAGAATATGTATACTAGTATAGGAAAGAATAGGTTTTTTTTTCTTCTTCTGTGGGATACTCACGAACATCCTCTCTATCTCTCTCTCTATACTCCTAGTATCCTTGTCAGCTGACGGTAGATGCTCTCGATGTCAGCAAATCCCACTTGCATATTAGTATCGTCAGTTATCACTCCTGAAGTGAATACTTGTTTGTGAGAGGGGAAGGTGAGAGCGTGTTAAAGAATTAAAATGAGTTAGTGTTAAATGACTACCTGCTCTCAGTCAGTCATCCGTCCGATCTAAGGTTACTTTTAGCACCACATTGTTGTCCTCTTAACGTTGTGTCTGATTACTGAAGGAGAGAGAGAGAGGGGGGGGGGAAGAAATGGAATGAGCGTACTTTTACATAAGTAAATTAAAAATATTTTACACTCTTTCCTTACTCGCACAATCAAGCCAGTCTTTGTTATGTAGTCTCCTCTAATGTATTAGTTTACACGTTCAACACCCTCTAATGTCTTGTAATATATATCCTTTTACACCCCGTTTGAGATACTGTAATGTCCTTACAACAAATTACATATGTATGTATGTACACCTTCACCGCACTCTTGTAGTATCTAATGGGGGAAAAAAAAGAGAAGTACGTTTGTGGGAACAGGTTCAATTTTTATCATCGATTCTTATTGTTAGAACCTCAAATTGTGATGTAAGCAGGAGAGGAAACCAATGGTTCATTTTTCAACATTAGTTCATTATACATGTTGTACTTGTAGTTAGCAGTCTGCTTGTTGTCAGTCTTGTTGGAGCTTTCATTATCAACTGACTTCATTATTCATTTTATAAATACTCACAATCCGAAGTGTGAGTGTGATTAGATAACGCGATTACATTTTTTACATATTTTAAGCGTTCCTGCCTATAGCAGCTATGTATAGCTGATAGCTGCTTCAGAGACAACTATCCGAGGGGATGAAAATCACCCTGGAGATTTTGGTGTCCCGAATTATGATGATGTTGTATTAACTGTGGCTCATTTAAGATGACATTGAATCTAATAAGTCTAATAGAGCACACTATGTCTATAAGAGATCCCATTATAAGAGAATGTTCTCCAGAAGAAAATTAGTTTCAGCAAACACATTTAACCATATTTCAGTTGACCTCAATGTTGTTTTCTATTTTTGTGCATACTAGAGGACACCAGTCTTTTTGATGCTTTTAGGGCTCGTTCAAGTGTAACGTTATGAGGGATTGGCAAAGACATGACCACCCATACAGTTCTCTTCAGTTCTGGTTTTTGGTATGAGTTAAGTATCTACATATAATTACTCATCGCTCTTGTTTAGTTTTCATAAAACTTGGCCGAAGGATTAATTGGATGAAAATGTAAAAACATTTGGGAGCGCATAATTTGAAGGATATGAGAGATGGCGGATTTATTTTTCAGTATACATTTGGTGCAGAGGAAAATTGCCGGTAGTATTAAATATGGGGACTGGGACATGCGTTAGTATACCATCTGTCTGTATAGGCTTAACTATAAATATGCCAAAGGGTAATCACGCCGGAGTTTCACTTCTCATTTGAGAATTCAGTCCCTGCAGCAACATACTCAAAAATGTCAAACTACATATTGATTTGTATTCCCTTAGAATTACGCCCGTGTCTACTGATTACATAAAGTTGAAATTATTCTATGGCTCAAAAGCCTTAAAACACTATTCCTACTCAAGGGAGTAAATGAAGAGTTGAAGATAACGATAAGACATTGGGTATCTATTGTCTATATTTTATGTTTTTCTCCTCCCCAGCCGCCTTTAGAGGGGGCTGGGGTGATATTTACATCTGTCATTTCAATGGGAATACTTTTTCACATTTTTCAAAATTGATTTCATTGACCTAGGTCAAGAACAATAATTGTAAATACAATCATAGTTTGAAATTATAAGAGAGCAAGGTTGGGTAAATTCGGCTTCAAGAGGGAAAATGAGAATGTAGAATTTCTAAACTTACCATTTTTACACATACGTACATAGGTAGATATGTATCTATATACGGTCTGACATTGTTAAAATAGAATTATTAGAGTGAAATAGAGAACCCTGTGTTTTTGTAGCAAATGTCATGTGTATTCATTTGAGTCTAATATCACCTTCCAAAGTCAAAAATGCTATTCTCAGGACGGAAACATGTGAGGGAAGATTGAAAAGAAGAAAATATTTACATTTTTATTGCAACCCTTATTTTAAACAATTCATAAGGTCATAAACTTTGATTCACATTTTAATTTTTTGACTCCTTGACTAGGTGCGGCAATTTTGCCACACCTTGGAAATAAATACAGTGGACAGATTCGATAGTGGCAAAATAAATCAGACCCGCCCGAGCTCCTCTTAACCTTAAAGCTAAATTTCCCGTTAGTTACATCTCCATTCGGGAAAAACTATTTATGGTCATGTAAATGCATATCAGTATAGTTACAATAGTACCACAATCAATTTCAGTTCTTTTGTAGTTCAAAATGTAGTCATTCTTGAGGATTTTGTCGTACCAAGGTTATAGTTTTAAGGACCGAAACAAATCAATTCTAATCAGATTTGTCTAGACTCTATTTTAGGTAGTTAACCCGAAGTTAGTAATAGTAACCATCAATCCTATTTTACAAATGACTATTTAAAATTGAGACATTGATGATACAATGGTACAAGGTTAGCTCAGGTTATCCGTCCCCAACGACCTGGGACGTGACTATAATGAGTTTCTTACCTTCCCGTTCAATTACAGATGCAGATAGTAAGTAGACTATGGCTGTCAACTCCTACTAGAAACAAAGGAAATACTGATTACCCCCTAAACTAACTTTTGAGATCATTATGTAAATGAGCTATTAATTGAGTTTCTGTTACTTTTTTGTTACATGGGAACAAAACAAAAGGATCATGAAGATATGTCTCCGTCCAGGTCCAACTCAGACATCATGTAGGATAATTAATGCTCGTGTATAAATCGAAATCAAGGTCCGTTTGAATGCTAATGACAGTCATAAGCTATTGTGAATCCGTAAGTTTCCTGACATGCAAGAGCAAATTGTAACTAAATTAGTTGTCGATCCTTCATGTCCGTACTCCGTACATGTGTTCGTAAATGACGTAAATGTAGATATATATGAAGCTGGAAGGTACTCAAATAAGTGACTAAATCAAGGCTTGTCTCAAATGACTTTTAGTTGTGCGCCAATTGGAATTATTATAGGGACAGGAATCTAGTCAAGTCAGGAGACGTCTGTAAATAATTATTATTTCAAGTAGACAAATGTGTAGAATGTGTAGTGTGCTTGTTATTTAAAAAATACTGGTTGAGATATAATAGGAAAATGGATTCTTGGTTTTCTGGTGTAAACATGATAAATGTCACCACTTCCCTCACATGATTGCAGAAAATCTTATCACCACTTGATATACTTACTTGATTTCACAGGGTAATTTGTGGAAGAGGAGGAAGTAACTATGTGGAATTATTAAATATCACGCTTTTCCCTGAACTCAAGAGGAAAACAATAATATGAATAATTATATCAATATCCTTACTATTACTTAGCCTATCTTATGTCGTCCCTACTGTGCGTGCGGGTGTCATCCGGAGCCGGAGAACGCATACTTATTATTAGGACTGTTGTTAATTTATTTTTAATATTTTTATTATAAGTCATAGTCACGCTTCAAGAATATTGTGGACCCAGTACAGACCTGTCATCGTAGGATGGGTTAGTAGTAGTAGCTGGGAAGCAGTTGAGAGGACAGTACGGAAGGAAAAATGTGTACATGCACTAATATATGTAGATTAGGTATCCATTGCATTTGGACCTTGCATGAAGAGCATAATTTTCTAACAGGGCTTCACATGAGTCTCATTTCCCTATTAAACCAGTCACGATCACACACACACACACACACACACGGAACATTAGACAGACTAGAGATTCTTCAGCAGATGCAGATATATAGGGGTGTATGTATATACATATGGCTGGTTGATCAAGTCAGAAGAGACAAAGTGTCCACAACTTCTGGTCTCGCTTTCAACGCTCACGAGTCTCGGCCATTGAGAAGGACTCTTTTAGTACTCGAGTGTTGACTAAAGCTTTCTGGTGCAGATCTGTGGTCCGCATCTGACAGAAGGCTCTTACATAAGGGCTACTCGAACTAATGCGTGGAATTCATGAAATGACTCTGTAGTATAGCATTGAGAATTTTTTTACAGTTATCCGTGATCGCATAGTTAAAGGCTGTTTATATATCTGTATATGTATGGGCTCAAGATTGCACATCAAGTTATGTCACATTTATGGTCATGGCTTGTCTTAATTATTTATTGTGCATCTGAGCATTCGGTGTGGGGAACCCGTTGTTGTGTGGTCAACCCTTTTCATGTCCTAATGACGCACCCATTACAAATTCTGAATTATTGCACTCTTCGTGTTACGGACTGTACCTAGATTAAAGGGAGATCTGATGCAACCTTGATGTTGTTCAGAACATAATAATTATTTCGTTTTTGCGTTATGTATGTATGTATGTATATCCCCTATGCACGGGACCGTAGATTGATGTAATCCAAGGGAGGGGAAAAAAATCAAGTATACAGTAGTAGTTCGTGCATTAAAATACGTAACCTCAATGCTCAATTTCGTAGAGGGCATGAAAATAATCCTCAATTATGATTAATATTCTTATGTGTTTTTTTTTTTTTTTTAAATATTTCAGATCAAAGGAACTTATAAAATCAGCAATTTTAGACAATGACTTTCTCCGACACTTGGACCCATCCAGAGTTAATGAACTGGTGGACTGTATGTACGCAGAGGAGTATGTGGAAAATGCAATTATCATCCGTGAAGGGAGCCCTGGCTCCACGCTGTACGTCATGGAAGGTAAGTATAAGTATAGTTGCGGAAGAGCAGTCGTATTAAAATGTTAAACTTAGACCTGACTCATATATGTATTGTATACCATTGCGTTTTATTGTTAGTTCATGTAATTTGAATGCCATGCTTTTGGCGTTCGTACTAGTCTTCTTGTTGACAAGTCGCGTCAGTTGGTTCATGTCGGGGGGGTGAGCGGTCTCGGTAAAAAAAAATCAAATTTGGAATTATCAACCATATTTATCATCATTTTAAGTGGAACATGATGTAGTACTCCAGAAAAAATCGATTAGATGCTAAAATGTGGTAAAAATATTGTCAGACTATTATTATTCACGAAAATAGTAGTAAAAGCTTAAAATCCATTTGAGTGATCGAGCTGCCATAAGCTGATCCGTACTAATTCGGGAATTGTGACATTCCGAGCTTATATAGCCGCGATATAATCACGGATTACGCTTATGTTTAATTTTGGTCGGTGTGGTTGGTATATTAGCAAAATTGAGTAGCGATAAAAGTCGCTCTGTAAATGTCACGGGACTAAATTCATTCATGGTGTATTATGGTTTCACCCTCCACCGATAATACTATACGTCTGCCAGCACTGGGTGGTACCACCGTCTGACCTGGTTGCATTTGAAGCGTGCTATACTTTGAACGTGATCAAGTATCCTCGGTAGTATCAATTTCCTCATCTAACCCAGCCAAAACAGACTATAGAAAAAGCGGGATTGGTCGTTCCTGTAAATTAGCATTCTCCTTTAAAAATGATGGAGCTAATTGGGATAATTAATTAAATTTTGTAATAACTCTCCGTTGCAGTCAAAGTATTCATGTCATCAGGACGGCATGTGAGGAAAGGTTGGTGTGTTTGTAGATCTGTCTCTGCCTCGACACGATGATGCGAATGTAACACCCATATTTAATTGGAGCTGGTCTCTCTCTCTCTCTCTCTCCTGAAGTTCCTCTTTCTCGATTGCTCCTGATCCGGCCCTTATTTCTTCTACTATACTGCTATATACCAGTAGTATAAACAGCCCCCTCATTACGTAGAAGAACGAGACAGGGGATATGCTTACCAAAAGAAATAATAATTATCTAACAATAAATAATTCCATAATCAACGGAAACTTGGAAATATTCAATGAAAGGCATCTCTCTTTATATATGTAATTACGTATATATCTATTATAAGGGAAATTGAATTTCACAGATACTTGGTAGGCTGCGGGGACGCGGTTCGGCTGTGAAACTGCGAAAGAGGAAGAACTGCTTACTGTTTCTTTCTGGTTTCCGTTTGTTCTTATTCTAAACTGAAATAACTGAGGCTGAAAATAAGGTCATTATCTTTCACTCTGTACGAGTCTTTCCTTTGCATATTCATATATTATTTTTCACATTATATCGTATCATCCTAATTGCTATGCATAAGATATCCCTGCTCGTAAATCCACGGAGGACTCCCTCGCTGAGGTCTGCCGTCAGCAGACCATTTATGTTGATTGCTGAGGAAATCTTGCTTTAAATAGCCTCACCATGAGATTTAAAAAAAGACAGAAATGACATAAAGATCACATTAACAACTCCGGCGGCATTGCTGTGCAAACAACCGTTTCCGTCCATTCCTGTTCCTTTTGGAATGGGTGTAATAATTATATAAATATATAGATATACATACTTTTACCTACTACTATGTATGCATGTATGTATGTATGTATCTCTGAGCATGTCCTTTGACAAGTTTGAATTAATTATTTGAGTCTTGTCATTCCACTTTAATTCCTTCGAGAGGCCCTTAGTTAGTCATTCTCATTTGCTAATACTCACTCTCCATTTGTCAAGCAGTATGCGTGCGTCTCAAAGGTGACAACTTGCTCTAATGTTGTTACTTCGTGAAAGGCTATCCTATACAAGTGAATAGTGAATGCTGCTCTGTGACTAAGTATTCAGGTGATCATTCGAGGTTCATGTTCTGGGGTTGAGAAACTGGAAGTCTCATGCCAAACTGCCAAATCTGTAGTAAACCTCAGAATAATTATGTGTATTTTTGTATTGGATGACAACAACAGTAGACATTCTTCTGAGTCCAGGGTTTCCCTTTCCACTGTCTAGGATCTTTGAAAGAAGCGAGATAGTGCTCATTATTTTATTTTTTTTAGGAGGGGGAGGGGAGCACTACTCACAGGAACTAATTATTGCAAATTAAAATGAACAGTTTTTTCCCAGTTTTTTTCTAATTTCAAAGTAAAATAAGTATCAATGTAATCCCAGTGCTGATTCTTGATTTCTAATTCCGTAATAACGGATATGGAGTAAGGTTAGTACAAGATTCTAGATATGTAGATACATATCTATATATGCCAGAACAAAAATATCTTTTTTCTCACAATTGATTCCTCCTTTCCATTTTCAATTTGAAGTGCAGTGAGCGGTAGTAATAATTTATAGTGCAATTATTATTATTATTATTATTAGACATTTGAAGTATTTTAATTAACATGCTTGAAACATTTATTTGAGGGATTTTTACAGTTCAGTAAATAGTGAGACCTTTAAAAGTATTTATGACACTTTTGTTACATAGAGTTAAATAATGATTGTCTAACATTTACTGCAATATTTACAAACATACATAATTACATATATACTTTCTTGAATCTTTACTAGAATACGTCATGCTAACTACAGTTACTGTGAGTGAAATTCCTCTGTAAATTTACTTCAGTCAAAAAGTGGATGTAGATAAAAATGTCTGATAAATACATACATAATACATACATACATATAGACACCACAAAACTCTGTGTCGCTGGTCCCTGTTGTGATCACCAATGAAAGTGACTGACTCACGGACTATTTTTATGCTGAACATGCAGAAAAATATGTACATACTTCCTACGCATTCTGAGTAAACACGCTCGTGCAACCCACTTGTATCCTCCATTGATGTCCTTCCATGACAATGAACTGAGTGAACCGTCTATGCATTATAGGGAATTACAGTACTCCATCATTCATGTAATACTATTAAACAAGCCAGAGTATATGCAAACACACAAACACAGGTGTCACAGAGTAGTAGTTTCTTCATGAAATATGTCTCAGTTCTCAGGGACAGGACATCCCAAAAATATAAATCAAAACTCCAATTAAAAATACTTGTAATCTCGATTATGATCTATTTGGCAATACCTAAAAATATCCATTCCAATATGAAGTAATTCCATATGAAGTTTGAGAAATATGGAGGCTGCAAGTGTAGCGCCAGCAATTTTGTTCATATTTCATGAATAGGTAGATACATATTATGCACCCAAGGGTAATATGCATGAAAAAAAAACATGAGTACATTTGGTTCAGTTCATTCCGTGCATTGCTACAGGGATCAGAGACTGATTTTACCTCCAACTTTCCCATGTCTCTCCACAAGCTAAAACAAATGTGGATATGTGAAAAAAAATTGTTAGTTCTATATACAAAGGTATTTTTGTGTCCTACAACAAGGGGTGTCATCATGTATGTACATATGTGATTGGATGGTAGGTATCATGGAAATCAGCCTGAATAAGAAATTCCAGGACAGGTATACTAGTTACAGGGACACTTATATAATAGGCATGTGTATCACTTTGTTTGAAAATGTACACTACTATTTGAAGGGTAGATGTAGAATCTCAAAGATTTTTTTTTGTCGAATGCGTCAATATTAAAAGGTTAAAGGCCACGTATATCGGTAATGGTTCAAGCAGTAAGTATTTATTTCGACCTATGTACATGAGATGTGCAAAACCGAAGGGAAAATCGGTGGCTCACTCCTATTTTGAGTTGATGCGGATGCAAACCCCCAATAGGACCTAACCTGGTGTAAGTTTAGAAAAGAATTATTAGTTTTCGAGAAAATAATAATTGATTTCCAAATTTGTGGTTGAAAGGGCGGGATGAAATGCGGTTGGCTCAATTCATCTGGCGGACAAATGACAGGTATTATGACTAACCGTAAAAATCCTCGCTTCGTATTGATTTGTGACACACCTTCCTGGGTGTGACCGAAGTGGGAACTCAGCATGTAACGTAACTTCGATTGTGTAGGGTACTATAATTTTTAATGGTCCTCCAGAATTTTATGGATATTTTTCAGAATTTTACGAAAATTATGGATTGTGATGAAAATCAGAGGTGGTGCCATTCATAGACATTTCTGAACTGAAACTAGATCACCCGAATAGACCAATGCTAAATTCTCGAAGATAAAAATCTAAGTAAAATACACATAATAAACAGGAACTGTAAGTATAAGGTTACAATGTTACAAAAATAATTGTCATGAGGAGTAATTCTATGTAAGCATGTCGGTTTCATAAATTTTGGATGGTTGAAAAGAAAACATAGGGGATGCTCAGAACCACACTATTACAGTAACGGTATTTAATATATGGTAATAGTTCCTATGTATTAACTAGTTATGGGAAGATATAGGTACAAATGCACATACATCACGAGCACAATTTTTCCAATTAAAATGGCAAGGCTGTAAAGTAATTACTATTGAAAATAATGGAAGCTTCATTCTCATATTCATCCTGTTGGGCAAGTTCCTAAATTACAAGCTTAGAATGTGTAACAAGAGATACATTTTCTTAAATTTAACAATTTTACAGTAATTATTACATAAGCCAGAGCCAGCATGCACAAGTGTGTAGTGCATACTGGGGGTGCATCTCTACTCTGTGCACTTGCAATCAACCGTTTACTTTGATGGTATTTCTTCAAAAAATGAAAGGTTTCGTGCCAACTGCCAACTAATCTGAGAGGCAAGGGAGTATATGTAGATACTGTAGTGTGGATACAAGAAGCATCACACACACTACACTTGTGACTTGTGAAGTATAATCCAGAAATGTATAGAGAAAAAATGACTGTATGATGATAGAGGAGACTGTGTGTGTGTGTGGGGGGGATATCATTGCCAGGACGAATTGCAGGCTTCCTGCATGTTTTAAAATACTTGATCTCCCTATGCACTTGTCAGTCATGCATAGTTGAGGATTTATCCTATATATTATTTAAGCCGAATAATCAGTGTGTTTTAATAATGTGTAGGAACTTTTATACTTGATGAAAAAAAAATGTAATAGTTTTAGATGAGGAGACGCTTCACTTCACAGAATGAGTACACTCAAACACACACACAACTTTAGAAATCCGCTCTATAGACATTATCTCCTCTTGAGTCTTTTGTTGGGGACTTTTGTATGTAAGTACCTGTGAAGTATTTGGGATTTTGTTCAAGGAGTGGTAATTCGAGTAGAAAACAATCGAAAAATTGCTATTTTAGCAGTTAACCTGTCTGTATGTCTATATATATATATATATATATATATATATATAGTATATGTTTGTGCGGTAGTGGAGCACGATTTGGAGCAGTAAACAGGTTAATATTGTACCAACACCAACACCCACTCCAAGTCAGTAAATTGAATCTGACAACACTCTATTGTCTCCTCTACGCATTCCTGACTTTAGAAATTAGTCTAGTCTAGTACTGGCTTACGTAAGATCCGTTACAAGTCCCTTCACATATTGGCTCTATTTTAAAATCCATTCACCACCTTAAGAACCCAAAGGGAATTTACGGACCTACTCCAACTCCCTCCATTAAAGATCAACAAGGAAAGGACTTTTTGTTTTTTTTACAGGAAGCACTACGTACTTACATAAATCATGTATATAATTTCTCAGCTGAACGGTGCTGATCTCGAAGGCTTATCTTCGAAAAAAATACTTGAGCTTTTTTTTTATTCCATCCCAGCGGAACAATAATAATAATTTATTTGATTCCATATTTTTGTAATTTTTTGCAGTAGTCCAAAGAAATTTGGAAACTTCCAAAGCATTGTTTGAGATGGATAGGTAGATAAAGATAGAGGGAGAGAGAGAGAGAGTCATATAAGCATAATGAAACAAATTGTACTCTTTAAAGATAAGCGACATTATGATTTTCCGATTGTATCATGTTTTGTGTATGCCTTATAGCTTTCCTTAAAGTTCCTTGAAGTTCTGAAATGACTTCTCCAGTTCTAAGAAGACAATTTATAGGAGATTGTACGCAGGTGAAGTAAATCACCAGAAATTTCTCTTTCCTTTCTATGTATAGCCGACAGTACTGTATAGAAGGCTCCCCATTGAAAAGACTTGTTTAACCTAAATACAGAGAGCTTTCGAATCCTTTGAAAGGAATCAAAAGAGTGTATGAAGAGTGGACTTGATGGTTACTTTAGTAAAGGTAACTTTTGTCTTGGGAAAAAAAATAGGACGTTCAACTTGGACAGTAAATGTATAGTACTTTGGGCTCTGATATGATGGTAATTAATTTTGAATGAATATGAATAGTGCTTGAAATCCTGATAGGATTGTTTTTCTATGGTTTTATTACGTTAAATAGGAAGCTTGGATGCTCCACACAGCAAGTGGGAATGTCATGCACGTGATGCTATATTAGATTTAATAAGCAAAAAGACCTTCATGATTAGCTTAAAATTTAAAATTACATGTCGCTCTGATGCAATCAAACTAAAAAGGAATGCTCTACGTATGTATATCTATTTGTATACTTAGAAACTCGAATCTATATTTTACCTTTGAGCTGTCTTACGAAATATTTGGAACCACATTTTTTATATTAATAATATACTTATATATTGGGATGCTCATATACAAGTATATCTATCTATCTATTGAAACATCCCCAGCATCCATTTGGATAAATTATCAAATCCAATACGTTCTTTCTCCGTATAGTACACACCATATTGCCATAAGGGTTTACTTTACGAAAATTTGTAGCATATAAAATAATGTTATGTGTATCATGTAGATTGAGGGTGCTTGCCATGGCAGGGCTTTGTTTATAAACCTTTGGTTTTACAAACAATCCTCCCAGACTATTACCAATTACCGGTTGCTGTCCGTCATGACAGGAGTGGACGGACGGACGTCGTCGTTGTCGTGACTCGTGACGATGAAGGAAAGGTTATGAGGCTCGGACTCATTGTTGTGACTCTCTGAGAAACTATGGCGTGAAGCTGACAGATTAATTACTCTCGTGTGTTCACTATTAGGATTTCCATAGGGGAGAGTGGGGCTTTTGGGAATATAGAACAGGAATTATTCAAGAAATCAAGTCAGTGTGTTGTTCTGAGCGGAGGAGCCTTTCTCACGGGGAGCCATATAGAAAAAATGTAGGGATGTGCTTTGACGTTTGGAGGATGTGATATAGCAATGGCTTTTCTTTCGTACTCCCATAATTACACGTTACATTTTCATTAGGTACGCTCAGAGTGTGAATGTAATGATGTTATATTCCTTCCCAACATGCTGCTCTCCATGCTTGATGCCGTCTGATGATGATACACTGATGATGATATTAAACTCGTCATTAGCTCACCTCTCGTTCCTGGCCGTACCGTTGTTGGTTGGGATCTCTTGACTATTACAATATCTATATCTCTCCAATTTTGGGCTAGGTACATATAGAATATACAAATGCCTATGGAAGACTATTCTGAATTCACACCTGATTTTGGGGGGACTCCCATGATTACTATTACGAGACAGAGATATATGCACTCATCTGTGACTTTTGACTCAGTACATTTTTCAGTCATTGGGTTATTTTGAGCCCGTTCATTTGGGAATGTTGGACCAGTCATGGTGTAATATGTTCCAGTGTTCTGGGCAGGATCTATCTTTTTTTTTTTGGTTTTGGGAAGTCTCGTTTTGTTCTATGCGATGAAATAATTATTTTACTATCTACATGAGTAGTGAGAGTGCGAAACATATATGCCTGGTAGTATCAACGTTGGCAATAATTCCTTTGCTTCGCTTGTAAGTAAGTAGTTACATATAATTACATATGTAATTCTTATTGTGTACAAATACTTTCGTCTGTCGCTCTTTTACGTGGCATGTGCTGCACTGCTCCGTTGAATCCTGATAAAAATGCTTTTCTCGTTCTGTATCTATGTATATAGGTATAGTTTATATATTTACTTACTTGCTTACTGGGAAGAATTACGAACATGTGTCTTCAGTACGACTTACGCATATATTTATAGATATATCTAAACCAATGTTTACAGAGCAAAAAAAAAACGAAAGAAACGCTATCAGTATGAGGTATTGTATGGAGGTAGATTTTTATTGCTCATTCTATTCTTACAAGTTTATTTTCATCCGTATAGAACTCCACCCACAGAAGTAAGTATTATATAAGGGGACAAAGCAGCTGTCTCACCGACGCTCACTGCTTTTATGAAAGTGAGTAATTAATTGCTTTATTAGGATAATTATTGTTAAGATTCGATTAGGATTTAAGAAGCTGTCCGTATTTTCTGTTATCTCCTTTTTTGAGGCTGATGAATCTCCGATTTGAGTCTCCGCCTCTGCACTGATTGCGAGTCAATTTAAGAAGAGGTACTTGGAGTAAGTACTTAACTTTGCATGTTGCACTCAGTTGGACATGCTTAAAAAATATTTTGGAGTGGTGCAATATAGAGAATATAAAAATTAGAGAGGAAATCAAATTTCCGGCGGGGGTTTGTTCCAATGGTTACATTGCATGCAGTGTTCAGCTCAACGTTCACTGAATAATCTTAAGGACTCTCATTACACGAGGAGTATTGTCTCGTGTGACACCACTGGGAATGGATCCTGTCTTAATGGTGTATGCCCTTTTTTTTCTAAATATATAAATAGATATATTTGTATCCATATCTATACATACATAGCTGAAATTAAGCTATGCATGAATTTTTGAAGGCATATTTTACTTTTAGTTATATAGTTACCCATTACGATCCAAGGAAAAGAGCTGAGGGAATAAGGAGGGTGCAGTCTGTACTTATATGGTATCCCTTACAGTATATCTTGTATCTCCCGAACCCTTTCAGTCCTAATAATAATAATAATAATAATAATTTCCCTCGGGACATGTCCTTTGTAACTTTGTAGCAAGATTCCCTCAATGAGCTCCATGTTGAGAGATGTTCATTTGCTTAAATATGTGTAGTCTACATACATATGTACGTGTGCACGTGTGCTCTTACATATTATTTATATTCAATAGATATTATTAGACATGTAAAATGAGAATATAAAGAAAACGTAACTGTAGACTAAAAAGAGAATAATAATAATAACAAGGACACTTCACTGGTATTTTATGACTTCATGCTTTCATATTCATAACGAAGCATGTACACGTTATTGTTGTTAGGACTTGGCTGAGGACTTGATTTGGATCGGTATGTTTGTGTATATGGAGATTGTTTTATAGATAGCCCAGTCCCAGTGCAGGGAGTGCGGAGAGATCATTGATAACCTATAAGCATGTGAGAAAATTAAATAATTTATTATAAAAGCGTGAATGTTGGAGGCTTAAATTAAAGGTGATGGTAGGGGTGAGCTAGCTAGTAGTGCTTTTCTATGTCTCTGCTTCACTTCCCTCATACACAGTGAGATAGTACACACCATGGATGGAGTAGGTTAAGTCAGTCAGGATATTGTTTACTTTGGTTTGTTCCTACTGATTCTGACTTGGTTGGAAATAATAATTATTGTTTAAACGCTCGGCCTAACCCGTATGCATGTACACTGTTGTTCTGGTTAGGAGACGATATGTGGAGTTTCTCGATCTTAGGGAACTATATATCTTCGCTCGTGCGAATAAAAAATCTGTTTTCTTGTAAGTAAGTAAGTAAGTACCTGTATCTATGCATAATTATTTGAAGTATATGTAACTCCCGTGTACCGTTTGTGCAGCCTGCTGGGAGTTAATTACAGAATTTGTTGGGACGATAGCTACCTATGTATACCACTGACTCCTGATTGTATAACCGTTCTGGTTGTGAATGACTATTGAATCCTCGAAGTTTTTCAAGAAAATACCCTCATACATCAAGCTCTCTGCAGCAGCACCCAATGAGCATTTAAACTCCACTCTTGAGAGGATTTTTAATGATAACCAACAATCATTATTCCGTCAGGCTGGGTAGGCTTCACTCAGTTCCCTTATTGAAGTATCTATGCTCGGGCTGGTGTGCAGTGTGCTGGGAGTTCTACTGTATAAGGATGTGGAAATGAGTGTGTGTGTGTATGTATGTGTGTGTGGTGTGTGTGTGCGGCTCAACAATGGTCACATTCTTGTAGCTCTGGCGTGTAGTAAAAAACACTACCTTACTTACTTTCTTACCATAAAGTAGGCACTTACTTATATACTCGTTCCCTGCAGCATGGGAATTGTGAAAGGAATTTTTACTCCACATTCAGTCATTTTTAAACTCTTGGACGAGAACCATCAGTTTAACTTGAATTAACTCTTATTTACACTATTCCCTTAGATTTTTTTCCCCTACTTACGTCTAACACTCAAATTTGTTCAGTATAGTTAGAATTGGATGGACTATATTCTAAGATACTAGAAAGAGCTACTTTCCTGAGCTGTTCTACTTAGTCGAGAGTTATTCTTAGTTGTAACTTGAGGCATTTTACTTTGAAATCCCAATTCCTTCCAAATTTCTCAAATAATTCCAAAATTAGAACCTTTTAATTCCCAGTAACTTACCTGTGTTAAGTTATATTCCCTGGTTGAGTTATTATATTAGTTGGACTTGGAGAAGACGGAGGAGATTGTAGAGTATCTATCTGTAGTTGTCAGTGACGGATAGGCAGGTGTAGGATTGGCTCTTAACTGTGATGGAAATTGTGACAAGTGCTGTAATATATTTTTGAATCCCTGATCCTATCTTAATGTTGGGAAGTTTTGAGGAAGGTTTATACATTCCGAAGCCTCTCCTATACTAGTACGGACCAGAGGCCTTTTGTCTATAACTTCGAAGAAAAGTGCACACCTCATTTAACATACACGCAAGAGTCACTTTACTCTGTTAACACAAAAATAATCCGTGCAGTTATTAAGTAGGAGTATGAGTGTGGTTTTAAATGTAGTAGTTATACTATTATTTTAAAGTTTGTGATAAGAAAGATTCTTGTACTGTCATTTTCTTGGAAAGCCTGCTCCATACATTCCCTCAAATTAAAATACTTGTGGAGAGTTCTGCACGTGAGAGAGAGAGAGAGATAGAGAGGGGTTCACATGGACGCATTTGTTGGAGTATTTGAGGACTGTGATATTTTTTTTTTTGCTGTTTAGCAATAACGAAGTGGGACATTTTGGAAGTCACAAGGACTCGGTTGTTATTTTTTAAAACCTTGAAGTGATTGGGACGTTATTGTACGGCAGTCCTACCACAGACTCTATGTACCTATACCTCCATGGATGGTATACTTTGTGGATTGTGAAGTTGGAACAGCTTTTTTGCATGACACTTTCCTATCTTCTTTTATGAGTTGGGATCAAAGATCGGTCTAGTTTTCCACATGAGCCCTCACATGGTCGTACATACGGTACGTGTGTGTAGTATGTAGTGGAGTATCTCCATACAAACTATTGACAAATGACAAATAGATATCTCAAGATAGAATATTCTATGAGAAGAAAGTCGGCGGACGAAATGCAGAAAGAAGTGGATCCTGGACGTGGTCAATATTATTTGGAAATTTGTGAGCAAGTTTGAAGAAGATACTTTTGATTGGAAAATTCAAGTTTTGTAACTCCACTTGTTTGTCGCTATATCAACTTTTGCCTACACATTTCATCATTTGCTTACAAAGTTTCTCTGTGCTCCTTTGCGATAAGTTGAGGTCATCGAATGGGTTTCAAGTCTACAGGTTGTCCATTACATTTTGAATGATTATATCCCAGCCGCGTGTTGAATTACAATTAGTTATCTGTTAGCATTTGAGTAAAGGTCGGGGAGAGAGAGAGAGAGAGAGAGAGAGAGAGAGAGAGAGAGAGAGAGAGACCTAATGTTTACAGTGACTTTTCTCTGATATTTTCAATGGACTATTCACAGTGCTTTGGAATGACTGCATCTGGGATGAAGGATATCATTTAATTTCTGATAAGCTCTAGATTAGCAGGGGAATAACATATAAATCTTAATTATAACAATGCTTGGAGTATATTGTGATGGAATTACGGAGCTTTAGAAGGAAGTTCTTTTTATAAATTATTACACATTTAAGGAAATAATATTCTGTGTGTGTATGTGAATGTGAAGGTGAGCTTGGCTGAACTTAGCTCTGTGATATTGTTACTTTAGGAGGGAGAGAGTGGGGAGACCAGTCAGAAGTAGACACATTATACTTCAATAATTGCAAATAATGGGAGTTTTAACCAACTAACTGCTTCACAAGGATATGGTAGGGTTCAACATAAAAAAAAAGAGCTCTGTATGTGTAGTCGAGGAGGTTTGAAGAAAACCGTGACCTTGTCGCATTTAAAAATATATTCTTTCCATATTCTATAAAAACTTTTACATGGCTCTATCTCAAGGGATATGCAGCAGACACATGCATGTGCTTAAACTAACTCCACATATGCATTCCCTGTTTTAAAACTATACCTATAAATATTCTTATTCCTTGGAGAACTCGTGCGCTCTCCTGATGATTACGTACTTACATTACATACATACATGTAATTACATATTTTTGAGCGAGGAACAAAGAGGAACTTGCAGTCAAGTTTTATTAATTAAAGCAACTTGCTGACGACAAAAAAAAAAGAATTGTTGGTGCTGCTCAGGAATGTAAAAGGATAGGAGGTGAATGTGAGAGTGTGGATGTGAGATCCAGATTGGGATTTTTTGACTATAAAGTCTACACACTTTAATTTTATTATGGTTATGGTAGGAGCTATCTTGGCTAAAACTGAAAAAACTACTAAACTAACGACGACTGAAGAAAGAACTCACTGAATAATACATTGGGACGGAAGGAGGCAAAAGAGTACATTTGACATTGAGAGCCTGTCCGTTGGGTATTTGATGAAATAACTAATACGCTAACTCCTGGACCAAGATCGAGAGCACCACACCCATTAACACAAACCACAGTCATGGTCACTCGTACCGTGTACAGTAATGGATCATTCTCATTTGGTAATAATCCTTGTAGTGTAGCCTACTCCAAGACTCGTGCTGTCCCTGTGGATCATAGTAATAATATTGGCTGGAGCCACCACAACAACGGTGGTCGACTTTATGCTAATGAATTATTATTGCGAAAATCGCCGAGACACACATTGGCTGATGATGACGAGAGTTGTGCTGCTGCTGCTGCTGCTGGGACTGCTGTCTCTGCTGTGAGGAAAACAACGAGGAAGTCATCGTTAGACTTTGATATTAGCTTGAATTACTTGGAGACGTATCCTTATCAAGAGGAACTCTTTAACTTTCAAGCCCATCATCAGTCCAGGGAGAACCACAAAAGTGTTTACCTTTGTCAGGAGCATCTTCATCAGAGTCATAATAGGCATTGCTACTCAGTCGGCCAGTCTCCGACCAAGTCAACAACAACAGCCTCATTGGCTTATTGTCATCGAGTGGAAAATAACTCGGGGAAGAGGAAATCCTTGAGTAGATCTCAGCTAGCTCGTCAGTACTGCTCAGATTCATCTTCCCTATCATCCCAGTCTTCAGGGATATTCTCAATTGCGGAAATTTCAGCAGGGGCACCATCAGAAGAGCATTGTGACGAGTCTGGTGAGGACGGATTCTCTGACCCATTCCAGAATGGTACGGGATTGAGTCCCTGTGACAGTGACAGTAGTAGCAGTAATAGTACCTTCAGTCGAGATAGTTTCAGCAGTCGTCCTTCCTCCTCATCCTCCCGAGTCAGCCCCTACAACAATGGAAGCTTCAGTCCTGGAGACTGCCATGAATTTGAGACAGAGTATGTGATAACTCCTCCCCAGGAATTAAATAGTAGCTCCAACTCCCCAACTGCCCATTACCGGGCATTTAATTTCCGGAATAATTGTAGGACTCCCTGTGAGGCCGCCGTCATGTGTCAGCAGTGCAATGACCAGCGACATGTGGACGTGCCGTTCCATTCGTTGTCAATCGGAACCCTCCCCCAGACCCACAAGTTTGGACACATGCATGACACGATGCGGTTCCTGAACCGGAAGAAACTTCAGAAACAAACTCCTCGCCCATTTTCTAGTCAGAGTCAGTACTACCCAGGGCGGGCTGGACCGCGGGTAGTTCGACCAGCCGTATTCTGCCGGAACAGTGATACGAAAAGGAACTTTCCGAATGGTAGATGCAGTAATAAAAATAATAATAATAATTGTAGGGAAAGGTGCTCCAACCTTCCATTGCACGACTACCCCAGTGACTTTCAGGGCAGATGCGGTCTGTGCAATGAGGGTAGTGGTAGTGTTGACAATAATAACAATAATGTGAAATTGGACGAAACCACGATCTCATGTAAAATCCCTAGACCTAAGTTAATCGTCCCGACTCACTCCTACGGAAGACTTGGGAGTCACTTGAATGGGAGAGAGCGAAAGAATGCGATGACGATTCCAGGTATATATCTAATCATCAAATTAATGATAATATAATGATTTTTTTCCTGTGAAATGAAGCAATAATGATTACGAATTTCTCGAGTAGAGAAGCAGTCAGCCAAGTCTGTTCTGCAGAAAAAGGTTTTATAAGTAAATAACATTATTTTGATTATACACGACCTCCCTTTTTTTTCCCAACTGGGAAGTATTGACTATCAGATGAAAAAGGTTTACTGCATGAATGTGCAATCATTATTATATGTGCACACTGCAGTAACCATACCATATGTTGATACATGGAAATAATAAAATTTTCAATGTACAAACCTTTGGAGTAGCAAGACAAAATAGCAATGAAAATTGAAAGTTTTTAATGGTTTTCAGATGTGATCAGGATGACTTTCATTCAAGTTACAATGCCATTTGTGTGCACTTACAGTTATTCAAAATTAGTGGAACAAAGATTACCCATACATACCACAATAACTTGTGGTATAGGATTTAGCCTCTGGAAAAAAAAATAGTGTAAAAGTAGTAAATAAATTGACAAGTCATATACCTACCTGGTATTTTTTTTACCATCCATATTATACTAACAAATAGTGAGTACAGGTAAAAGTTTCCTTGAATTGGATTGACTTTTTGTGCGTGTGTGTGTAGGTGTTGTCTGTTGGAGCCACACTCTTTTATAGCCTAAAAGTGTGGAGTCAGGAGGTACCCCCAGGATTTGATAACATATGTATGTACATATGTTAGTACGTGTCATGTACTGTAGTACTCTGTGTTTAAATGGAAAGCAAGAGATAAAATGCCAAATGCTAGCGATGAAATGAATGTGCAAAAGGATTCTTTTAGTGGGAAATTAATTGTTTCACGCTCCACATAAATAATTATGTATCTTCAGCAGGGGATATTCCTTGTACATATTATGTGTTTTCTTATTTTCATTTTGTTCACATGACTTTTTTTTGGTGGGTTACTGGTACTTCCACACAAGTAATTACTTATATTCACTGGCTAATGAAATAATAAGAGCTCGCACAAAATAATATCTTATATCATTTATTGCGCTGCAGGTTGTACTCACTTTTAAGTGGAAAGGCTTGATTAAGATCGGAATTTACTCGACCATATCCTTTCTAAACATTTAGCTGTTTTCTGAAGATTTGTAGGAGAGATTTTACAGGAGAATTGAATGAACATGTACAGTTACTCACGTTGTGCTGTCTAAATTCAACCTTGTGGGTATTAGTTATTATTTATGCAAACTCTCGACATGTCCAATTGGCATACACTATGATTACATGAACAAAAAAACGTGATAATTAAAATCGAAGCTGAAAGTCTAGCATTATAAATACAAATTTTAAACCATTCATTCATGTGCCCAGATATGTAATGATAAATAATGGAATATTTGTCACTTGATGTGGTTTACAGAGGGACGTGTGGAAGTCTCACGAGAAGGCAAATACTTAGCAACAATGGCACCTGGCAAAGTGTTTGGAGAGCTAGCTCTCCTTTACAATTGTCAACGAACTGCTACAATCAAAGGTATAACCTTAACAACGTTTCAATTTCTCATTTTTTTTACCTACTCCCTCATCCTTAGGAGCAATTTTAGTTTAATTACGTATGTTCGAACATACATCCGGCATGATTTAGCCTACACGACACATTTTAATGGAACTACTTATACGAGGAGCAAAGAGCAGTCGACCTATCGTTTTATTTCGCAAATATGTATATCTGCTATCTTGAGCTCCTTTCGAACTGATGACCTTTGTAATTATTTTATTTACAAATTTTTTTTTGTAATCATTTTTATTAATACTGACCTTTTCCTGCAGCTGCCACACCTTGTAAGCTATGGGCAGTGAAGCGGCAGAGTTTCCAGACAATCATGATGAAGTCAGGTATGATGCGACAGGCAGAGTACATTGATTTCCTCAAGAGTGTCCCAATTTTCAAGAAGCTATCCGACGAGAGCCTAAACAAACTGGTGGACCGAATTGAAGAAATGACTTATGAGAATGGACAGTACATTGTGAGACAGGGAGCACGTGGAGAAACGTTTTTCATCATTGCTCGGGGTAGAGTTAAAGTTACCATGAAGTCCGAGGGCGAGACAGATGAGAAATTTGTGAGGTCGCTCCATCGAGGAGACTTTTTCGGAGAAAAGGCACTCCAAGGGTGAGTTTCTATTATATACATATATGTGAACTTACTGTAGATTCACTTTGCAACTTTCAAACGTACGGTTCTACGTAGGAAGCCATTACAGATATGTGGGTATTCTAAAAACGCGTCAAGTTTTTTGCCTGTTATGAAATTAATTCCGCAATTGTTTTTCGAAAATCTCACGGGATATGCAAACGGTTCCACTAATTACTAATATTACTGCCTAATTAGTCATTATATATCTGATCATGCGACGACATGGGAATGATTTTGTAGTAATGATTTCTTTTCATTGTTGCAGAGACGACCTCCGTACGGCAAACATAATTTGTGACGATGAAGATGGAGTAAATTGTCTCGTCATAGATCGGGAAGCTTTTGATCAACTAATTAGCAATATTGAGGAGGTTCGAACACGCTACGATGATGCTACCTCTAACCGAAAAAAGTGAGTTTCTTATGTTATCAGATGTTACTTATAAATGAATTATAGTCTGTTTGGCCCATTGTTTAATTTTCGAGGAAGTCAGTCTTCATTTAAAATATTTACAAATTTTGGATTATATGCTGTGCTTTGGATTTTGCGGTAAGATACTCCATGGAAATGTTTTTTCGCAAATTCTATGATAATTAACTTTATAGCTTCCTACTCTCCCGGTCTTTGTTCAGAGAAGAACTAAATAATAGCAATGCGTTCTAGAAAAGGGCAGTTTGGGGTTCTACACTTTGTTATGTTAATTATTGCCACAAAAGAAATAAATTGATTGAAGCAAATACAATTTTCAGGAACTTGTAAAGTTTTGTTCTTCCTTCCTATCTGAACCTAGGGAGGATTTTAAAGGGGAATGTATTTTAGACACGGGTTTACCTGTACTTATGTGTGTGTTTGCAGGTACACTGAACATTTTTAACGTCTTTGTTTACAGGATCGATGCCGAATTTGCAATGGTGACACTCAAAGATCTAAGAGTTATAACAACTTTAGGTGTGGGTGGCTTCGGTCGAGTGGAGCTAGTCACTTTAGCCTCAGATCCGCGCCGATCCTTTGCACTTAAGCAAATGAAAAAGAGCCAGGTATGAAACATTATTACTTTTGTTTACTTAAAAATTCAGAGCGAGTGGTGTGTTATTTTTGTTTTTGTCATACCTCAGATCGTAGCCACTCGTCAGCAGGAGCACATCAAATCCGAGAAGGAAATTATGCTGGAATCCTCTTCGGAGTTCATATGCAAATTGTACAAAACATTTCGTGATGCTAAGTACCTGTACATGCTGATGGAGTGCTGTTTAGGTGGAGAATTGTGGACCATCTTACGTGACAAACGAAACTTTGATGATCATACAACACGATTTTATACTGCCTGTGTTCTGGAGGCTTTCCATTATTTGCACTCACGAAACATCATTTATCGTGACTTGAAGCCCGAAAATCTTCTTCTTGATTCCAGTGGTTTTGTCAAACTAGTGGATTTTGGTTTTGCAAAAAAACTTCAGGTAAGGGCTTCTTTTTTGCATGATTTCATTTATTTGAAATTTACAAAAATAGTACAAATCTAGATAGAAAGAAAATTAATTGGATAAATAAATTGCAATCAAATACAGGGTCGAAAAACGTGGACATTCTGTGGAACGCCGGAATATGTAGCCCCTGAAATTATATTAAACAAAGGCCATGATATTGCTGCCGACTATTGGTCTTTGGGAGTTCTCATGTTCGAGCTTCTCACCGGGACACCTCCATTTACAGGTAATCATATATTACACAACAATGTAGTACACATAAAAATGCAACTAATGCAGAAATTGTCGAATGTATTTTTCAAAAGAATATAGTGGGAGTCTCATAATAAAATGGATTTGGTTGTATTGCGTTGGTAACCCTTTATTTTGGATTACAGGCACAGACCCAATGAAGACTTATAACGTTATCTTAAAAGGAATCGAGGCCGTTGAGTTCCCCCGGACAATCTCCCGTAATGCAAATAATTTAATAAAGAAACTTTGTCGAGATAATCCGGGTGAGCGTCTTGGCTACCAAAGAGGAGGAATCCCCGAGATTCAAAAGCATAAGTAAGCATTCTCACCAATAACGGAGACTAGTAAAATGATTAATATTATAATTACCTTGCTAATTTCATTGAATAAAATAATCACTTGATTTTGCAGATGGTTCGATGGATTCAACTGGGAAGGTCTCCGATCGAAAACCTTAACTCCACCAATCATCCCGGAAATTCGTGGACCTATCGACTGCGGCAACTTTGATGAATATCCGCCAGATCAGGATGGTCCTCCTCCGGATGATTTGAGTGGTTGGGATGCAGACTTTTAGAAAAAAAAATTAAATATTGCAGGGGAAATGCTGTGATTGCTGTACGATTGAAAGAGGAGCTATTTTGTAAACAAAATACATTGAAGTTGCAGTGTTCTAAATAAATGTCAAGTCGTTATTTTTTAAAAATAGTAGCTGATATGCATGTCTGTGTCAAATTATTTCAATACATTTGCCATTTACGGCTTTTTTTATTTAAATCTAATCAAGCATCACACCTATTTTTTTCTCAACGCTGGATGCTGTTATACCCACACGTTCATTTCTACTCTCACCAAAGATACCGAAAAGTGATATAGGTAACCAAGAAACAATGAAGTTAAATAGGTTGAGGTACAGGCTTGGAAGAAACGGACAGAAAACCTAGTCTCTACGCCTTAAAGTATCACAGTGCCCCAATTGTTGCATAAAAAAATACGTACTTTTTTTAGTACGCCTGTCTTGTATTTTTGATGTCTTGGAGCTTGGATTCCGTTGGTTTCGCGAGGATTATCTAAGCGCAAATGCGCACCGTGGGAAAAAACAAATGACATTTTTATTAAATTATGTATGTACTCATACTTTGACGTAGGCCTTATACATACAGTAGAACTAAAACGTATGTACCTATATTTCCAATGTCATGTCAACTGAAAGTTTACCATGTGAGAATTTTCTTCCCCGATAATATATAAAAACTGTTGTCTTAGTTTTATTTTTATTGTAATAGTTGTTGCAGTTATTGTTTTTTGGCCGTGTTTCCGAAAGAAATAATTTGAAAGGTTTATTTTATCCATCTCATTAGGGAAGATTAATCCTGAAAAGAAATCGATTTTTTTAATCTCGCAAGACGAACATTACGAGTTCTTTACAGGATGGATAATAGTAAGAGTATGACTGCGCGTACACATCTTCAAGAAAGGTAAATATTTGAGGGATTTTGTAGTTTTGTCCAAAAATCTACCTAAATATTATAAATTATAATATTTGTAAACATGTGGTAATTTTGAAAACTTCTTTCTTGTTTCTTTCAATGTGGCTCGCTAACGTTGAACGTGGCATGCGGCATGCATCACAGAACTTTATTTCAGTCTGCGGTCTGCTTCGTACGTTCCACTTGTGTATCACTTTGATATCAATTTCACACGTGGAATATTCAGAATTAGCCCTGCGGAACGAACAATATTAATATATAATGATATATTGGGAGTTGATAGTGGACGTGAACACAAAATTGAAGTGTTCACAGATGATTCATGATTTGTCCAGCCAGGCCAGAATATGACATGAGTCCGGTGACGGGGACTGGGGTCAAGGGAAGTGGGACCGCTGGGCAAAACTATGCATTCGGTCCATAGCCATATTAATATTACCAATAGGCTTAAAATAGTCCCATAATAAATTACTACTAATAGTTATAAAATGGAATAGAATTCATTTTTTGATGTAACATACGTAAAGTATAGCTTTGCTTTGACTTTGACAAAGTTTTGATGCATGGTGGAAGTCAGCGCTCATTAGAAGCATGAAAGAAATTGTGAAATAGTCTTTAGCTCCAGTCATTCTTGCCGGCTATTAGTGTTAGTATGCGTTTCTCTTGTTTATGACAAACATTTTTCAATGCAACAATTAAATGTTTGATTACAGCTCTCCATTCCCCGTCCCTTTGATTTTGAAGAGGACTGAAAACTTGCGAAAGGCAGCGCCATTCTTACCCGAGGAAGTTGCGCAAGGTTAATTAAATTTTTAAAAATTAGTATTAACAGTTTACATGTTGATTATACATAGTTGACAAAATTTGTACTTTTTTGGGGGAATAAATAATATATGCTTTTTGGGTTCAGAACCAAGGAACTACTACTTGGTGGACGTAAATATGTGGGAACTTCTGCATCACAATTATTTCAAGAGGTTGCCGTCAGCTCCGGCTTCTTCAGTAGCCGCTCCAGTAACGCCAACTGTTAAACCTGTTCCTCGTAGTCTAAAATTTCCGGGACGTTATAGCCATTCCAATGCTTCAAACAGATTCATCCGACCCCGAGTCCCTCCCGAGTTCTGCCTTCGTCCGAGTTTGCCAACAGAGTTTAATTTCCGACCCATCGTCTCAACGGAGTTTAATTTTCGACCGAGTTTATCCACAGAGTTGGGTTTCCGACCAAACTTACCAACAGAGCTGTCCATGAACTTCCAGCCGAGCTTGCCAACAGGTTTCAATTTCCGATCAACATTACCCTCAGATTTGAATTTCCGATCTAATTTGTTACCAGGACCACCCCACTCCCGTGAAGAAAAATGTGTGGGCAACCAAACGGTGACGACGAAGTCTATGTCTACTATGAATCCAGCACTACCTGTTTTGCCTGAAAAACGTCCATCGACAGTTGCTCCGAAGTTGAAGAAAGCCAAGTCACCCGCAGTCCGAAAGAGAAGACTATCTGAGCACCAGTCACCAGTTTCTCGCAAAAAATGTGGGTCCGGGTGTAAATTGTCTCATAGAATTCAACCTGTATGCTTAAATAAAGTTTTCCAGAATGCGTCAATGATCAAGAAGCCCAAGGACGCGACGAAGAGTTCAAAGCCCTTAGAGCATAGCCGTCCATCAGCGCCTAGAAGGACTGCAGTAAAAAGGGATATTTTCAAGGAATCAGAGTATTATCGTGAATATCGAAGTGAGGAAGAACTCCAGTCAAAATTTCGTGGCATCCAGTACCATTTGTTTGATGAGTTGGAAGTGAAGGAAGCAATTGCAGAAACGCACAAAATCTTAGTGAATACATAGTGTGTGTGTGCATATATTGAGAGCGACTATAGCGATAGTATTTGAAATTACGAATCTTGTTTTTGTTCGAATACCTTCGGCATAGCTTTTCTTTGTTTTCGGAGGCAACCCCATTGCCCGCAACAATGTTCGTTGAATTAACGTACGGTACTTATGCAAACGGAAATTATTGACAGACAGGGAATGCATGACGTGCCTGTATAATTTCATATATATTTCGATCAATCGTGAGTTTTTCAACTTTTATTATTTCGGCAATAATTATGTACCTTCTTTCCAATTTATTTTATTTCTAAAGAATAAAATTTGTTCATCATTTTGATCCAACATAAATATATTTTGCTACTTGTAAATTATAAGGCCTCAATGTTGAGAACTCAAAATACTATCATGTATTAGGAAACTGCTCCTTTGTAATTATATAATATCATTTGCTCTAGCTTTCACCAGTGCCGGAAATGAAATCCTGTGCATGTTTTTATTTGCAACGGTTAATTAATTCTCATATTTGCAAGTGTTACATGAAACAAGGTAGAGACAGGAAACGAATTCATTGGTTTGAAACTGTACTTGCGACTTGTGTAGTCACCTCGAGTTAGTTAAAAAAAATTCAGTACTATAATCCATCAAAGTATTGTTGTTCTTTTATTTAATTTGTTTAAACCCTCAACGTTCAGCGAACATTATTATCAAAACATGGCCTGACGTCGCTGTAAGGTTAAAACTTGGAAATATTCACATACTCCAACCCCCATCGATAATGAAATCTTGTCCAGTGACGTAAGATGCCTGGAAAGAATGTGAACAAAATGTCATAACCGTTCATAGTATATCAAATTAATTGAATGAATTGAAAAAATGGCGTAATATAGTACGCATGTAAAAAATGTATTATTAATATTTGTTGTGTCTTTCGTTACCTCATCACTTGCCAAGTACAAGGCAAGATACGCAATCTCATCTGCTGTTCCGACTCTCCCCATTTTTTGTCTCCCTATGAAATCTGCTAAAGCTTTTTGAGGGTCCGGGCTTGAATTAACTCTTCCTCTCCAGCTAGGAGTATCAACCGTCCCGGGGCAAATATTATTCGCACGAATCCCTTGCCCAACAAAATCTGCTGCTATTGATTTAGTGACTGCCAGTAGCGCCGCTTTTGACACGCAATAAATAAAACGATTCTCAACTCCTTTAAGTGACGAAGCGACACTTGACATGTTGACGATGGAACACGTTCCTTTGTTTTTGAGGACTATGGGAATTAAGGCTTGGCAGACCCAGTATGCACCCCGGGCATTGATATCCAGGGCTAGGTTCCATGTAGCATCATCGGCCTCCAAGATTGACCCACCGGGTACTATTCTAGAACGTTACACCCCACAATTAGGAATTTTGGCAGACAGTCATAATATCATAACAACTTTAACAAACTAGTTTGGAGTAACGTATTTGAGTTTTATGATTTTGTACCCAGCGCAGTTAAATATGACATCTATTTTGTCAATTGTTTTAGCCAGATTTACAATATCTTCTTTGTTAGTCACGTTTAATTTCTCTGTCCTCAGGATTCCAGGTAAGTCTTTCATATCTGCTAGTAAATCTGGATTCATATCAGTTGCAATAACCTGAGCACCCTCCTTGGCGAAAAGAAGGGCTGAAGCACGTCCGATTCCTAAAATATATTTTCATTTTATTAAAACAAACCCACGGTCAACGGTATGAACCCAATTCCTATCGTATTTAATAATTTATTGTAGCTCAAATAAAAGCCAGGGTTTTATAAAACTTTGTCGGACCTGCACCAGCTCCAGTGATCAATGCTATTTTTCCTTCCAAACGACCGGGTCTTGGTTCCGAACTTGCCATTTTGCTCCTACAAATTAAAATCATACAAATTGTAAAAATCAAACGTAACTACAATAATGAGAATTTTGTTTTCATTTACCTTATAATTTATATTCACTCAAACTTGATAATCAGCCAGGACAGGTCAATAAATAACCAGTTTTATGGTCGCCTGGCTCAAAAGGCTGTGAAATAAAAATGTTGACAGAAAAAAAAATTTGCTCAAATGTGCTCAAAAGATGGTCCTTCAAGCTGAAATGCAAACTTAAGAATCAAATATGGTCTAACCAACAATTGAAAACAAAAAATGAAAGTTTCGTTCATGGTAAAAATTAAAAATCTACTGGTTAAATTGACCCCGGTACATATATTATTTCAATATAGGCCAAGGTCAATGTAACCGTACCATAGTTGGCATATTCGCAATAATTATATTCTTTGTAATTTTTGTACTCAGAGTCTGAACCTACCAAAGATAGAAGAGTGCTAATTGGACGACCGTACTTTCGAGGTATCCTGTGAGCAGTAGATCAGAGTTTGCTAGAGTCAACAAGTTTGGTAAAATGTGTCCAGACCCGATGGAACGAGTGTGATGAGGACTCAGTCACAAAATACGAGTGCAATGGCTTATCAGCAGAAGTAATAATAATTGTAGATAAAAGACATGAGACTTTACAGGAAAGGTTGTGACTTTCGTAGTAGTTGTAATTTCATAGATGCAAATTCTACCAATATCCTGATAAATGTTACGCTCCTAAGATGCTGACATAAATGTATAAAATTAATAAGATGCGGCTCTGTATTTGTGAAATAACCATATAGGCTCATCTGAAGGATGGCTTTGTGGGTCCTCTGCATATTACGAAATAATAAATTTTGTAAGACAGAGAAGAGATGACATATCGCAAAGTTGTTGACATTGAAATTCATGACCCTGAAACCCCGTTTTACTATTCATTCCCCTCACTATACAATATAAGAACCACTTGTTAGTGTATCTCTGTAAACGAGTGGAAGGAAAACATCAGTCTCTGCCTCTGCCTGCTCTCCACAGATTATACTTAAACTTGAGTATTTGCCTTGATGCTCCTCTCCAATACATAGTACTGTACATGGTAAACCCATGGAATTATTTTTTTGAGTATTTTGTACGAACAAGGTATTATACAGCAAGGTATTCCCTCAACAAGAGCAAGAGCCCCTCTAAAACTATCCGCACTAACGCCGTAGTATAAAGCGTCAATAGTATTGTATGTACATAGTAAAAAAGGCTAATATGCGTGTACACTTATGGTTATAAAATCTGTGAGCATCGCTACACAGGACGGAATTTTTTGTACAAAATTTCATACAATATACTTAAATGACAGTGCATGCACAAATGCCAAATACCTCGGAGATGTAGAGAAAATGCTCTTTTTGCTCGTCAGGAATGTTATCACCGGGAATGCACTTTTTGCTAAATGTCAAAAGTAGGAGGTGGGCACATGTAGTAAGTAAATATGCGTTATTTTTATGGCAAATCAAGACAAGAATGACTAAAAAAATATGTGTATATATATAGACAACAAAAAGGAAGAGTTTTATGTTTATTGGTGAACCAATGGGGGAACCAACATGTTTTTAAAATGAAATGGACTGAACTACACAAGTGGAAGAAATAGGGTGAAAAGTGAAAGGATCTTCATCCCAGGTCTTCACACCAGTGTTGCCGGAACGGCAATTCGTCAAGACCTACGGAGAAGATCCTTTAGAAATTGGACCCTCACTATTTCCAATAGGAAGGATAGGGTGTTCAGTATTTTGTAGGGTTACCATTATTGGTATTGGGAAGTAGTAGTATCTTCACTTTTTTTTATCTGTTAAGCATATAGTGTCTTTATCGTACACTATGCAAAGGGTAGGATCTTTGCACACATACCCTATTTAACATACATGTGGTGATGACCCTAAGTCTTCACCGTAGTCCTCCACTCTTGTAGTTGAGCCACTCCTGGATGCACCCACACTATAGGATCCTATGGTATAAACTAAAAGGAAATCCCCGAGTAGCTTAGAATGATGACAGCCAATCAATGCATTTTTTGAGGTCAGTTCTTAGCAGAGAATTAAATCCAAATTCGAACATGTTGATCCCACGATGAGCTGGCCAGCCCTAGTCCAGAATCCGTCATTGAAAGGGAAGTTATACGGTTTTCATGACCGGATAGTGATCCTATTGTGCCAAAAATAACATTTAATTAATTTGAACAAAATTGAAGCTAGAGAAGGAACGAAAATGTTACATTTTCTCAAATGCAGTTCTGGGAGACATTTTAAATAAAATGGTTGACCTAAATGAGTTGTCTTCAGCATGTCGAATGCATGAATGGTGGAATCATCGCAACCAGCAATGATATGCCGGCCAGATTTAGACAGTGTACAGCAAGTGAAGCTGGTGGCGGTCCCTGGGGTTTGGTATTGCCCAAGTTGCTGGTCCGCCCTTAAGTCGAAAAACCGTGCTGTTTTGTCCTCAGATGCGGATGCAAAAGCCAATGATGAGGGATGGAACTTAGCACATAAAGTTCAATAATTATTAAACAATTTCGAAACTAAAATCAGACCTATAATGTAATGCGGAACTTCATCGTATTTGTTAAAGATGAGTATAAATTTCCCATATAATCGGTTTTACGTATTTTTAAAAAATTTGAAACTGGCATAATTTGAACACGAACATAAAAATGCCAACTGGACAAGTAGTATTTTTAATTAATACTAGAATGGGACAAGTTCGAAGTTTCAAGTAATTCTCAGATTAGTTGACTATGAATAAATCCACGTGCTTCGCGGGACCTCTTCCAACTTGGCTTGACGAGGACTCGAACTTGACCATGAACTTGAATTTTCATGTTAATGGGACTCAATTTATGGTACACATTTTTTTTTATTTAAATTATGGGAAATTAATCCGAACAATAACAAATGTAAAGAAGTATGAAGGATAAAACAACGTTATTGAATTAATGACTGAGCCAAATCAGTAACACATAAAAACCCTCAAAAAATTAGGCCATTTGCTTTCATTGTATTGCTGTGCGCTATTGATAATTTGAAAAAATCGTTTCTAAAAACCTCAAAACCTATTATGAAGCTCATTAAATGAGCTTCATTAAGCTCGGTAAATTTAGCATTCAATCATTTACATATATCTTATAAACTAGTATATAATTAATTATTACAAGTGTGTTATATATTAATGCAATGGAAGTAAAGATAATGATTGCACTTGTATCTCTGGTCGTTATCAGTAAATATTAAATGATAACATTATTGAGACTTCGTATGATTTCATTACCCTCATGAATTGGTACAGCCAGGTGTGCTTTTCCGCTAAAACTTTTAGATCTTACTGTCCTCCGGTAATGTATGAACTAGTGAACGTTTTGATTTAGACGATTTTGAAAACAATTGCAATTTAGGAACAACCGCATAGACTAGCGTACTATTTTATGTACGAGCATACAGTATAAAAATTACGTGTGTACATGTTCGGAAACATTTGTATAGACTGAAACTCCCCTAGTTATTTGGACGTGGGCTGGAAACTAATATTTTGCTGGAGAGCTAGAAGGCTGGACAAAGTTTAGTAAAGAAATCCTGCCCTCCAGTCAAACAGTAATTTCCAGTGCTCCAGGCTATTTGTGAGGCCCCTAAGTTTCTACTTTGTATAAATGATAATATGTATAAACTTATTCTTATATTATTATTATAAACCCCACACAGATTTTGATAAACATTTTCACTGGCGTTGAAATAAATTGAACGGTTCAACCCCCACGGTTGGACAGAACTGAGCCATTTTTCATGTTTTACATCGTGCTAACAATATTCTAAATTATCACCAACCGTGGTGACATACATTCTAGCTCGGGAGTATCACACCCAAGTAATTGCCCTCGGTGAAGCAGTGCTTTTGGCTAGTTTTTAATAAGGGTTCCGATACTCATTGTGAGAAAAAAAGGAAACGTGAAAATGTCCCCCAGTGAGTAAATGGTACTGCCGTTACACTGGAATTGGACCAGAATACAATACAATAGATAATACTTCCCTTCAACCAAATATAGACCCTTCTTAATGGCAAATAAAGACATGATAAAACCTACGCAAACGGAGTTAACATCACTGGTGTGACCCCAAAAGCTCTGCACAAATGACTTTTGCCGCAAATCCCACAATTTCGATGTTTGGTCAACAGAGCCGGTTACAAAAATGTTTTCATCTCCAGGACAGAGAGACAATGTAACGACGTCTCCGGCATGCCCATACAACTCCAAAGTTCGTTTCCCGGATTCTAAGTCCCATTGGCAGCTAAAATATACCGAATTTCCTTGGTGCAAATACTTAATTCATGTAATTCTTCATGACCAATACTTTGCTCACAATGAAACGCTATTTCCAATAATTTACATTTTCATATCGCCGGAACCAGTCAGTAGCCGCCGGTCATCCACGAATTTGCAGCTGGAAAGAAACCCATCGTAGCCAGCTAATTCACGAATTACCTTTGCAGCACCGGAAGAATCTCGGTTGTTGAGGTCATGAACAGTAGCCATGTTGTCCATGCCTCCGCTGGCTATAAATATCAGAATTTTTGAATACATCCGTTAGTTTCCACTATAAGTACATCTTTAGTTCCTTAACATAATAGTTTGTAATGCGAAGACTTCAAGAGATATTTCATGTTCAGTTTTACCTACGAAATTCCCAGATTTTGCAAAGCAACATGACATTACCCAGGACGACCTGAGCGGAATAATCTGGACTTTGTTCCCTGTCCAAGTGTCCCATACAATAAGCTTTCCATCAAGTGAAGCTGACACCAAGTGCCTGCAACAAAAAAAAGAGATATACATAAAAACAGCACAGTAGAAAATGGAACAATTTAAAAACATTTTACTACTTAATAGTATTATTATTTTAAAATCCAGTTAGTAATTGATATCACTAACAATTATTAACATTAAACGTGAGTTAGGCATCCGACATCAATATAAACCTCAATTACTTTGTTTTGTTCTTGGGAATTAATAGAGCACGGTATAAAAATAAGGAAATGCTAATTGCAAGGTTGGATTGTTTTATTACAATAATTCTGCGAATAGTTTCCTTTTATAAAATCTGTAGCCGTCCAACAGTAGTTTTTATTTCCTTAAAAGTAAGTCCTTAATTAAGTCCTTAAGTTGTAATTTGACGATTAAAAAGGTCTCCGGTACTGACAGAGGACTTTAACATAAACATCAAATTGAGTTTACACTGAAGCGGTAAAAACTGGGGCACTATGAAACACCGCTGTACAAACGTGTTCCTAGTCCTCATTTTTTCTGTACAGCAAGCCAATTTATGAAACCATGTATCAATTATGATAACATAATAATTCTAAAAAATGTGAGCGAATTCCTGTTCTCTCAAATTCGAATCCCGGTATTTCTACAGAACTAAGGTTAGGTTAGGGTAATGCAGATCTTAATACAATAATTCTAACTTTACTTTGGATGGAATACACTAAAGAGGTAAAGATCCTTGCAGTATAAGTCATTATGGGAAACTCGTCTCAAAATGAGAATTCATAGGGAATGAACGGTGGAAATATGAGTCGAGAAAGAACCGTACCGATTGTCTCCTGCGAAATCCACACAATTCACCTTATGAATATGTCCCTTGAGGGTTTTTTTAGTAGAGAGCTTTACTCGAGGAGGATCTCCTAAGGAACCGGACAGTTCCTCCAAGGTTTTGTCTTTATTTGAAGTTGCAGTTCCCTTGATTGTTTCCTTCAAGGCCTCGATTTCTTTTTTCAGGGCATTGAATTCTGCGTCTTCTTTGGGAGGCATGCCTAAAAAGTTGGGAACAGCAAGATGAGAACGAAAAGAGCACCAGGAACACAATACTTCGACAGAAACTCCACTGCACTCAACTGTTGTCGTCTCACTCCACGCTACAGCCCGATGGACCGAGAGACTCTCATTTTTCTGGCTTCATCTAGGTTAATAAGATTACAGGAGGACTGGACTGATCAATTTATCATAATTCAATTTCCGTCTATTTCCAAGGTTTCATTATTGATTTAGGTTTGTATTTGTATGTGCTACAACCTTCTGCCATATAAATACATTAGAATATAGTCCTGAAAGAACGTCTATAAGTACGGTCAGAAATGCGACACGTTAGTAATCAAAGTTAACGTGAATTACTCATTCATAGGAATTTAAGGTAGAAGCATTTATTCCAAGAAATAAAAACGAAAATAATAATATTATGAAATGACCAAGGCCGGTAAAATCAATAGACTGTAGGATTTTGCAACTCTGGATGTTCCAGACGAGAGAACATTTCTATGCGTGTCTAAGAAATAAGTTTTTATCTTTGATCAGAGATTCAAGATACATATTTATATTTCATTTACTTGTAAATTGACAGCCAATGTAATGAAATAATCTGTACGCCACATAATGTGAAGGGAAAAACAAACTCTATTATTACATACACATGGGAAAGGAACAATAGTCATCGGTTTTTGCCGTACTCTTCACACTCACACATGGACGATACGAAAAAACATTTGAGCATGAAATATTTCAGAATTTTAACGTACATAATTAGTAGTGGAAGGAAAAGGCAATAAATAAAAAGCTATGAACATACTTATCTAAAATAATGGTCTAATAATAATTTAGCTACTGATTAATTCGTATTTTGCAAAAACCTCTTATAAAAAAAGTCCCATGAAAAAATACAATCAATATTCTAATTCTACTCATTGGGCCCTCGTCCTCAGGTCAGGGCTGAAAGCTTGATTCCGTTGATACCTCGGATACTGCGGTTGAGAACCACTTCTCGAAAAGGTAGGACTGGTAACAGGCTGAGGCTGACTATGTGCTAAGGCTACCTGTGATTCCCTCAATCTTTCCCGATTTGCCATAATCTCATCTCGCATAGCTGAAAAATACC
This sequence comes from Allacma fusca, assembly GCA_947179485.1. Classification (NCBI taxonomy): domain Eukaryota; kingdom Metazoa; phylum Arthropoda; class Collembola; order Symphypleona; family Sminthuridae; genus Allacma; species Allacma fusca. Next base: position 5,656,614 of record OX359250.1, read on the forward strand.
AGAAACATGTTAAGTTTTGCTTAATTTTATGAATCTCTTGATTTTAAGCTGTTGCAATTTTGTTTAAAGACTAAAATACTAGTGACAATTTTTAAGTTAATTTTTGAAAATGGAAACAAAATTACCCTGTGAAATCTCAATGTCTTTTGGAGGTTTAATTTTGGGCAAAGTGGACTCCACGTCAACATGAGCTTTTTGATTCCCTGGACCATAGAGGGTGTATTCCCGGACAGGTTGTATTTTGTGCATATTGAATAGATCTGTAAAGTAGGTCCAAAATCCCTCTCCGTTGCAGCTTGGACAGGAAATTAGCATGGTAGCTGCTACTAACAATAACAAGTGGTGCACTACTCTTGACATTTTTGACTGTCACACTAAAAAACACGATCTTATACCAGTAAATAGAGAAAAACTAAAACAAATTTCAAATGTTCTGGTTGGAACCGGAGGTTGCACAAGACTCTAGACAAGAAGTTCAAGCTCGAAACTGGTCAAAATTTGAGTGAGCATGAATTATTTAAGTTTGTGTTTTATAAGTGGCATTCTAAATATATCTATAACGGTATCTTCCGACACACTAAATTGTCAATTCACTGGGACATTGTATTTTGGGAGGATCCGTTTGTGTAACTGGTAACCTGTGAAAGTAAAAGGGATTAACTGGCTAGAGGCTTGAACGGTGAGCCTGTGTATTCCATAGGAGTTCAAGAGAGAAACAGTCGCTCAAAAGCATTTTCAGTGAATTTAAAGGAAACGTTCGGAATGGGTCGGTTGTTTAACTCAACTGTTAATTGTGCCTTGGGATTTGCTGTTCTCAGTGGATTAGTAATCAATGGCCAGCACATGTTCTTCGGAAGATGTCTAAATTTGCCTGTTAAAGCAAACTTTAATTTAGAATCGGTAATCATAATTTTGTCAATGACTTCATTCATTCTTGTCATTATTCACAGAAGCCCTAAACTACAATTTATTAAAAATATGAAACTGCCTATATTTTAGTACCTAGGAAGATGGTATACTATCGCACAATACCCAAATCCGCTAAGTGGTCTTTCAATATGTCAAACATCAAACTACTCTCAACCTTACTGGGTGACTGAAACACATGGGAATGGGAGTCTGCGAGTTTGGATATCGCAAGTATCTTTGTAAGTAATTATCAATACAGAATTACACATTACAAAAAAATCTATTTTTGATATAATGATATTCAATCTCCTAAGGATCACGGATATAATTATTACGGATAGAATTAGTACGAATTAAATAGATCACGAAGAACGTGTACATATTTTCAGATTTTTTAATTTATAAGTACGCAAAGAATTATTACAATCCAGGGTTTTTAAAACGTCCGTAATGAAAACTTTAGTGTGTTCTTTACAAATAGTATTCGAGGAAATCATTGAATGCAGCTGTTAAAATTAGTTTACAGAAATTACTAAAGCAGTTGTAAATATACATCATCTATTGATGTTATTTTGAGATCATAAAGACAACAATTTTCACAAACTGCCAATGACTAAAAGCTTTATTCATTCTTTCTCGAAACATTTGGTGACATTATCTGACGATAAGATAAAGGTAGCTTTACTTTCAAGACCTGATTAATATTTCAGGAATGGGTGGAACGCTATTCCTGGAATTGCAACCCTACCTAATGTAACGGAACCTGCAAAGTACGTCATTGATGTGGAAGGGATACCAGGTTAGTATGCACACAATATATTATTAAACATATGTACATATTTTAACCAGGCGATTTAAGCATTAAATTCCGTTTAGAAAACATTTTCTCTTCCTAGAGTTTTATGAAGTTTCTAAATTATTTGGCTTCTAAAAGCTTACAATAAATCGAAGCAATAATAACTGTCACTATTTGCCACACACGCTAAGTAAATCACAGCTAGTAGCTAGTATAATAGTGTAGTAGGTAGTACAGAGTAGTTTCTGAAAATATTTTAATTTCCTTAAAGTTATGGAAGAGACCCCGTACTGGATACTAGCCACGGACTACAGAAACTATAGTGTGGTCTGGTCATGTGTGGAACGAGCTGCATTCAATTTCCGTAAGTTTGCTAACTTGTACTCTAATGATGCACGATCCATTCCAATCAATTTACAGATGTTACAAAGTACTTAAATGAGACAGCTACTTTACTAACCCTTGTTCTTGTAGAGATGATCTGGTTTCTTTCCCGGACGCAAATTGCAAGTGAATATTCTCGAGATCGGGCGTATAACAATATGAGAAAATTAGGAATAAATACAAGAATGTTGGTCAGAACACCACAATTATACTGTAGCGATCCCAGGCCTGGTCTGGAATCAGCTGATCCTCCATCCGAAAACTCGGACGAAGAGATTTAAGAGTCGATGAGAGTTAACTTTTGAATATCTATGCGAAGGCGTAAATTCTGGTGGACGTCAGTCTGAATGAGATTGGAATATGTAATGTATAGTTTTCTTGATTAATTAAAACCCATCAGTGTTCTTTGACTTTAATTTCCTGCAACCAAATAAAACCCCGACAAAATTAGTTTTAATAATAATTTCAATGATACCTTCGTCATTCGTGTAAATAGATAAATTCACGGCTTACCATAGTACAAACAGGACAATCCACAGCATTTGGCTTCATCACATTGTTGGTCATCTCGTTCAAGTAGAGTTCTTGGATACATGTGTTGTGAAAAAATGAACGACATTGGCAGATCGTCTCTGGCACGTCGCCATCCAATTCGTACATATAGCAAATCACACAAGTAACATTTTCCGTGCTTCCTTCCTGCCTTACCGGGAAATCGACAGACATAACTGCCTTCAAATTTTCAATAATGGAAAAATTCGAATTCCACTTCTGCATAAACAACCAGTAGTACATTGAGTACACCATTGGATTTTTTGAACTATAGGAATTTGCAATTAGTAGGTTATCATTATAGTATGAAACTTTGGACTTCACTTACTTTGCAATTTTTGGTAAAGTTAACCTCGAAGGACCCTGCAACTTCCTCGGGGCCATAAAACTGAACATTTGGAAGGCCTCTGGGGCAAAGTGGGTTCACAACTATTTGCAAAATAATCTGCTCGTCGATTGCAATTCTACGATGAACATGTTTCCGATTGGGTTTCGCTGGATCTAATACCTGCACTTCAGCATCAACCTCATCCATTTCTGTCCAAAATGGATCAAAATTTTCTAGCAGTTTGGAGAAATGATTGCAGGCAGCTGATATTTTCTACAAATATAAGTTTCTTCTTTATATACTAGATTCAATTGTATGCAAACCAGAAATAATCCTTAATTAATGAAATAAGCCGTGTACAGTATTTGGCTGAGTTTTACTTTCCCGGCCGCAAAATTACATACCCCCAGTAGTGGTAGGTCATGATGGTAGGTTGGTGAGTTACCACTAACTTCCACAATAACACTACCTACCATTGGTAAAATCCACACCATTTGGAAATGAAGCGTACATTTCGACGAGAGGCGGTAATTGTACTTTCTTGTATTCTGTGAAAAAAACGCCCCTCTCTTATCTGGCCTCACCAAGCATTGAATGAGATCATCCTTAGTTATTCAAGAAAAGACCAACCAATACAACTAAGTTTTTTATGCTGTTAGGTTGGTGGTAATAACATGTGCATTCTATCGTGTCTTTACGAGGTGGTAGGTAATTTTGTGGCCGGGAAAGTAAAATTCAGTAACAATACAAAAATTGTAGCTTACTGCAGGCCAAATAATTTCTTCTGAAGTTACTGGAATGTCACATTTCACAAGCACTTCACTGTCAGGATAACCGTGCGGAACAGAAAACTTGATTAAGTGGATTCTGCCGGATGGATCTTCCCGACTGGCATGAATTTCTTGTAGGTTTTCTGACATAAATGGAATCTGAAACATGGGAAAACTAATATAATTGTAAGTAAAAAGGCATACATACATTTTATGAACTACATAGCTAACCACACAAGATTTTTACCTGATTTAACATAAATGAGTTCACAATTAATACAAAACTGTAACTTTATATGAGTTGGCTTATATAGAAACTTCCTACATAATTGTAAAATTTGGACAAAACTTAAATACGGTTTTAAATGACGTAAACTCATGTAGTTCTGTAAAATAGATATGCCCGAATAGAATCTGACGGATAGTTTCAGAATGAAAGGAGACTTACTCAAACACTTTCCAAATTAAGTGTAAAATACACACATAAACTTCCGGAGCATACATAAACTACCCTGTTTGCCTCCGACAAATCTGATAAATTCAACTAATTCCATCCTCAATGAAGTATCTACGAAAGCAAACCAATTCAGCATTTTCTGCAGCTTGTAAATAAAGGGGCTTATATTACTGTTACTAGTAGACAACATACGCAATTCGCTATGCAAACTCATTACTGTTCATTACAAACTCACATTTTCGAGTCCTATTGATTCTACATCGTTAATTATGCTCAAGTACACATCCGGACTCCACATTTCAGAATTTTTGGTTACTTCCGAACTTGCACCCGCAGATTTGACTACCTAAAAACACGGCACAGTAATAATTATTGACACTAGCCATAATTTGAGCTTATAATTAAGCATACAAAATATATGTATTTAATTTACCAAACTAGAAAAGGACTCAAGAAATTCCAGAAGTGTCAGGTCCGTCTTGATCAACTGCAAACGAATAAATGAAATCAACTATAGATTACAAATATTGAAAAAAGGTTCAGCTCAAAATTATTCACGAAACCTCCCAACAACAGTGACAAGATGGCTCAATTCGTACATTTACTAAAGATATAATCTTAAAGAGACAGCCTGACCTCTGGACAATAATGGACTACCCACTAACGGAATGATACTCGACGTCCAAAAATACACCATCAGATCTGAAAATCCCCTTTGACAGTTGTACAAAACATGTATATATTAAATATATGTATTCCGAAAACAAGCTTAACACTTGTTGATACCTTTTCAATTTCTTTCTGAATGTTTAGCTGGGACAGAAGAGATGATGTATGTTTGTCCGCACTGACCCTTCCACATTTCATTCGAGGGTAGTTCGGGACGTCAATAGTTAACCGTAAGAAGCAATTCTGAAATTAAACGACCAGATCAATTTAGTCTTGTTGACAATTATAGGGTCCTGTCCTTAAAATCTTATGTTTATAAAGTCTTTGAATAATACAGCAATCGAGACTATCACCTGTACTTTCATGAAGCCCATCCATTGGGTTTTGTTGTTCCAAAAGTTCAGAAGTGGAAATTGTTGGTGGATTGTATATTCCATTGTAATTGATCTTTCCTATTGGATGGACCTATTGGACACCTACAACCGTTTTTCGGTGCTTCTTAGCCCCGGCACGATGCCCGCGTTCAGTTCCGTTCCGTTGTTGTTGTTGTCCCGTAGAAATCCTTCGCGCCAACTAAATTGATACAGCCAGATTTTTTCCAAATAGTATCCTTGAATATCCTTGACAAGAATATAGATTTCTACGTCTTTATTTTTTGCTCTAGATGAATTTTCCCAACCTCCCTGTTTTTTTTAACTGTAAGAACTAAGAACTTATAAAGATATTTTTTCTAAAACAAATTGAGTATTTGAGCTAGTAGGATGAAACTTTCTAAAATTATGGGAAGGAATTTACTTGAAAATGGGGGACTTAGATATTTTGCTTCATTGTCATTTGTATGAAGCTAGGAAAGGGAAGAAAAAGGATTTGAAACATTATGTATAAACCAAAATCCTTATTATTACAAAAAAAACCGGAAATGAGAATGCAACTTGAAATCAAAATTCTGATTCAGCCACTTTTTTGTCTCCTAAAAATGAGACAATCGAGATGGCAGAGTGGCGCAAATGCCCGGAATATTTTTAATAGCCCTTTTTAACAGGCCAGGAGGAACGAATAATTATTTCCTGCCACCCTGTAATGCTTTCAATGTATTTTGTCTGTAAGTAGACCATTTTACTTTCAGGGAAATTGATTTAAATTGAAAATGCAACTCGACCATTTTATTTTGCCTCTTCGTCGACGATATGCATTTACATGAATTATCCAAGTATTTATAATAATCCTTCTAAAAATGTTTCAGTGTACTATTATTATAGTTACAGATAATGCACTTTTAAAATACTTCCCAGAGCAGCGGGTCAGCTTTTGAGGTACAAACAAATGACAATTCCCGGATGGCCTTCCTCAGGTGATGATGAGCTCTTCTAAAATACGACTTGGCATTGGTCAGATAATTTCATTTGGAAAACTATCAGGGTGTAGGTTGTCAATAAAGCGAAAATCTGTTGACAGAAACGAATCTAAAGTTAGTGAATTTATGATGACTTTTCTGTAGTAGGGTCTTTCAAGGAAAAAACATATTGCGAAAAACAGGGCCAATATTACCCCAACTGATTTTGTCCCTATACAGAAAATACTCGTTTAAGGTGGTAAGAGTGGGGTAAAATTCAGGTACTCTGGAGTGGTACACACACATAACATTTATCCTAATCGCCATTTTCCCTTTTTAAGAGAAACCGTAAGAACTGCTGATTTTAGGATACTCCCATAGAGGGGCTATTTTAGGACTATTTTTTTTACAATTTTTTTTATTTTTATTATAAGCAGGTCATGTCCTTCTACTTTTCATTGGGATTCGGATTGATGTTTACACTTACACCAGGGAAAAGAGACCTGTCGATCGGGAAAAATCCAGCTGCTGAGAATGACCAGTTCCAATGCAAGATCATTTTTCCCAAATTGACTTCCTGTAAAACCAAAAATTATAAATCAATAAGCAATATTTGGGCGGTTTTCCCGTGCATTTTTAGATTTAATGGCTACAGTTCGATAAATTAAAAAAAGCTCTTACTTCTTGACCAAACATCCCGTTAGTTCCGTCATATACCATCATCAAGACTCGATCTTTGCCTTCTCCCAACTGTATGCAAAAATTAAATTTAACATATAATTAAAACAAAATAAGAGGAAATGCAATGCATTGACATAAAGAAACTCCGCCCATTTTAGAAGCACCAAAAATCGAGAGCTTGGCACAATCAAATTCTCATCGATACCGAAACAAAACATTCGATTATCGCTTTAGTGAACTTGGGTTAGCGATCATTACGGGAATGTCGGATTTCAATATTACAACATTACAAAAGCACTGTTCGATTTTCGGAAATATCTAGCTCGATTGGACCGTGCATTCTGAATCCTTTATTTGACATATACGAAGGTTGTTGAATAATAAAGGACTTACTGCGACCATCAGGTCATGTCCAACATTAATGACGAGAATGAGCAAGAGCATTCCAGTAAAGGCTCCGATGCAGTGAACGGTGAATGTGAGCTGATGGGATGGGGACGTCTTACTGGAGTCGGAGTCGAAGATCATGAAGATAATAGCACGGAAGCTGTCGGGGAATACCTCAAAGAATAAGGCCAGAAAGAATATTCCACTAACCTCCCCATAAATGTTGAAGCAGTTTTTGAGCGCAATGAATTCAGTCCTCAAATCATCAATGGCATCAATCTGGTAAGAGTACTCTCGACTAAACTTCAGAGTCAGGTTAACAATTTTCTCGAAATTCTGTGCCAGCTCAATACCGGCCAGGAACAGAAACGAGAATGCAAAGTGAATACAGCAACTGTGGAGCAAATCGAAGATCACGAATATGATTTGAACCGAAATCCGAAGCCATGTTACTTTTGAGCTGGGAAAGAGTTGGAAGAGCAAGGAATTGGTTTCTCCCCCTGAGAGATCAAAGTAGTATGCCCGGAAAATTGAGTACACCAACAACTGCAGGGCTGCCAGGATGTAAATGATTTCCGATGAAGTGCATTGAGAAGGGTCTCGAAGTGCAGTTTGAACTCCGGACTTCGCGAGGGTTTTCGTAAGCTCTATGATCATCGAACATTTTGTTAATGTAGTGACTCGAATGATCAGGTCACTAATCGCAATCACCATCAGGAACAAATAAAATACAAATCGATCCACTTCGTCTTTCCCAGCGATGTTCGTCCTCATTACAAAGAAGGCGTACTCGATCACGATGAATAAATGAGTGACGCAGAGCAAGATACAAATCCATGGTCTGGGATGACACCACGAGAAAACAAATTTCGGGGAATTTATGTTCGGACTCTTGGCGGGGAAGATCCCGAGATAACCCGCTATTAAGATATAAAGATCAATGATACTTGCCATTAATGATGCTATCAATACTTATTTTTAACTTTCTTAGCTCAAATCTCACTACAAAACACAACAAATTAACATGATCATTCCCGAACATCTTATCCCCGGCGTAGATGATTATCATCCCCGTCTCATATCGCCAAAGCCAATCCCGTGATAGTAAGAAGTAAGTAGTATATCAAAATTATAAATCAGGGCACTGTCCAATCAGTGAATCAAATGAAGGCATAGATAACGTAAATTCTCTGGATCTATTATTATTGTTTTCAGAAATACGCTTAAATCCAGCCGTAATAGCCACACCTAGGAGGAGCAATACGTTCTTTGATGATACCCTAACATTCGTCCTCTAATTTATGTTCGCCATCCCTTCTGCCGTCTTCCTCCAAATATTTCCAGAGTCCAAATATTTTCCACCCTAAACAGAATATTTATAAGATACAATTTACAGATAACATTACAATGATGATCACAAGCTCGTCACCACGAACAATTGCTAGCAAAAGAAAAATACGTAGGCGTCAAAAACTGACACAATGTATTGCATGAGTAGCAAGTTAGTTTTTAGGAAAGGAAAAAGTTTGGATCCAAAATTTTTGAGGCAGAAAGTAGTGGGTATGGAGCTCTGACATTATTGACTTACAATCAGAATATCAGAAACGGAAGGAATCAACATGAATCAAAGAACGCAATGAGAGTGACCGTCTGGCTGTTACGTTTGGGATTGAATCGATTCCTGAAATATTGGATCCAGACAATTTTTATGCAATTTAAGCCTTTATTTGATTCATTGATTAAAACTGTGATTTATAGTCTTGTATTACTTACGTACTATATACTTACTGTTTTGTATCTCGTTCTTTCCGTCGGAGTTGAGACGGGGACATTAACTTTACATCGGGGTCGTGGATAAGATTTTCGGGGACAGCAACTTCAAAATAATGAATATTTTATTGAAAAAAGTTTCTAACAACTAGGGACATCTTATGGAAGGACTCGTTAAAACAAAAGTTCAATCTGGAATAAATAAATATAGTATCCATATCACTTGTGTACCTAATTCAAAGAAGCGACACCACGCATCAAAATTCAATTCTAAGCAACTCTCGCCATATTTGATTACCTCACAACAATTTTGAATTTAAAAATTTTGGTTGAGATAATTAATTTTTTTAGAACAATGAAATGACATTCAAAGGAGTTATTCATTACCGAAATGTCACATCGCCGTAAAAATTTATTGAGGTTTTCCGAGAGAGAGAGTCTCCGGTGGCCCCAAATTCAATTGTTCGAAATTTTGAAATCGGGTCTTTTGCTCATTGTTTTTTCTGTAATGTTATATCATTTGTTAGGATAAAGCAAAACCGGGATTTAAGTTCACAAAATGTAAGAGAGTACAGCCAAGTGCCATATCTCATTCTAACCGTCGTGCTAACTGTTAACCCCGAATCAAATTTGGTTTTATGTGACGGGGTTTTCGAAATTTTGGCTAGGATATTTGATAAAAAGTGAAAGACAAATTGAAGGATAAAAATCGAATATGCCTAGCTAGTGTGTCCAGGGATTACATGAAATTTATACGAAGTAAACAAGACCCTACTAGAAGCATGTAAAAAAAACCCACTCGCCACCTTGTTGTGTTCAAAATTTCGAAAAACCGAATTTGGGGCGACTTGAGACTCACGAGAAAACTCAATAAGGTTTGATTAGGATGTGTCATCTCAAACCTCAAGAGCTCATTAAAAAGCTAATTAATTTCTCTACATGAAATAATCTCCTTCTCCTTTCAATTTTTAAACCCTTGTTCATCTTTCACTCAAATCCCTCATTTCTTAAGGAGTCCTGGTCCTTGGTAAGGGAGCAAAAGTGAACTTACCAAAGTAAGAAATATTCATTGTCTCACGTCTCACTGTGTGCTTTACAGTTTATAAAGCGTCACACCCGATTTGCATCTTAACAGGGATTAAAAAAGGTTAATTTTTATATACAGTAGAAATAAATGTTCATTTTACCTCAACTGAAAAATCCCTTTCATTTTAATTCTCCACAGATATTTTTATCTTCTAACTCTTTCCATGGATCGTTGCTTCATGAAATGTAAATTTAAGTGTGAAGTTTGCTTCTCAGCAGGATACAAATAAGCAGGGGCGGATTTACGGGGTGGCCCACCCTGACCCGGCCAGGGTAAAAATATTTTGACTGAGACCCTCAGATTGCAGATATCATTTGTAAAGGCTCACAAATCTATTTTGAGGGTTAGGGCCAGCGTAAATATTATTTTATTAATCCACCGCTGCAAATAAGTATCAATTAATTGCAAGCATTCTGGAGTGGAGTCTCGTTATAACGGACCTAGTAATAAATGGACCTAGTTATCTTCCTGAGGCAATAATTAAGGTCTCAGATCGAGATTGGAGTAAGGAAAAATATATTTAATTGAAAGGCAGATCTGTATAGCAATTCATAAACTTTGTCCCACAATTCTGGCTCCTGAAACGGAAATTGCGTTGATTTAGGAAGATGATATTAGACAACAGAATCCCCATAAAATTCTTCGCATCTTTCTCTATCTAGAGGGGGGAATGTTTATGGTCATCCGCGTTTACTCATGATGTGTTTCTTTTCCTGCCGTTACATGTCATTGGTTTTACCTATCTAAATATTAACTCATTTTAGCTGATTGTGAGTTCCCTGTACGGAAATCAGTAGGTTTTTCTACTCCCTTCGAAATAATGGAACATGTGTACAGAAAACATTTGTACTTTGTAGAAATTTCATATGAACCCCCCCCCCCACCCTGGATCCGCAATTTCGATTTTACTCCTTGAATTTATCTCAATTTTTGAAGCTGCTTTAAAAAAAATATTGTGACGCTCGTGCATTAGAAAATTGATGGAAGCTATCGGAATGGTCCCTACATTGAGAGTTGAGAGCAGGACGCATAAGAAAAGAGAGCAAGGTTCACAACTGGGAAGCTTCAGCTCCAAAAGTGAAAGTGAGAAAGATCCGAAAAATCCAAAAAATTAATCATTATTGGGTATTCTCTCAATTATTGGGAATAACCCAAGTCTAATAAAAAAAAATTTGCCGAGTAAAAGGTTGTTCCAATGGCAACCGGTCATTTTTCAATGTTTGGAGCCGTTATTATTTTTGCTGAAGGGAATGTGCCTTGTTCAACCAATAAATAATGTTTATTTCAGGATTTCTCCTTTCATATTAGATTTTTAGGAAGGAGCTAAAGTCGGCCTCTTAGTCACCGTCTGCAGGTCATTGATTCCGGTTGACCCTTAGTGTCTCTCTCTCTCTCTGTCTGTCTCTGTCTCTCTAAATCTATTTCTCTCTAATCAAGTTTTCATTTTCTCTCGCCCGACTGTCCAGAGGAAATCCTATAGGTCTCTGATATTGTCAATTGTGAGGAAATCGTTTTAATTTATCAGGTAATCATTTCCGCTCCTCCATTTTCTCCCATGAATCCTACCCATTGTTCCGAGTTATTTGAATTCTTGTAAACTGTCTCAAATGACATTTTCCCCTGTGAATTTCTAGTGAAGGATCCGAATCTCGGAGTGTGTAATGCTAGGATGAAGCCCTCAACTCTCTTGATCACTTTGTCCCTGGGGGTTTTGTGCTCCGTGGGTGAGTCTGTTTGAGGATTCTCATGAGTATTTTTTTTTTATTAATTGGGGATGTTGACATGGTTACGCCTTGTGAGGCAAGAATGTTTCCAATAATTTGTTTGTGCAAATGCAGAGTCCAGCTGTTGTAGTGGCTTTCTCGGGATTTGATGACTTTTTATGCACCTTTTATTTTCAGTTCTCCCTCAAGCCGAAGCTTTGAATTGTTTCCAATGCGCTGCCGATGCATGCGCTACTACCGCAGCAGCAACAGCCTGTCCAGCTGCAGAGGATGCCTGTAGCACCACGTATGATGATACGGGTAAAGTAACAGAGAAGAAATGCATCACTGAAGCATTAGGTACGGATGAAGTTCATACCAAAACGGAATCCAAATGTAAAAAGGATGGCTGTAACGACTACAAGTCAAAAGTCAACAGTTGTTTTGTATGTCCTGCTGTTGCTGAAAAAGGGGATGCATGTCCTGCCGGAAAAGCCGTTCCTTGTCCAGATACAGATAATTACTGCTCCACCACGTGGAATGATCAGGGAGTTGTTACGGAGAAGAAATGCCTCGCGATTCGGACGGAGGCGGTCTGTTCAGCCGGCACGCACGGAACCTGTTTCTGCCAGGAGAATGACTGCAACACCCAAGTTAATGGAGAAGCCGGCGCGAGCTCAAATGAGACTACCACGGAAGAGGTGTCCGATGGAGCATCGACCCTGTGTCAAACATCCATGCTCACGGGCCTTGTCACGCTCTTCGGACTTCCACTACTCCGAGCATAACCCCAAGGAGCATTATTACAAGTGATAGTAGGAGCAACCCTAAATTTCCCATGTTAGTTTAGTCGGGTAGTCGAGTCATGTAATGTCATATATGTCAAAAATACCAATGAGATGAAATAAACCTGTGATCATGTTAATTCGAAAATCAATCCCACTGTCCTGTCAATAATGCCTTAATTATTATTGTAGTTTAGCCTTTCTTTATTTTTTGCATTGGACTAGTCCATAAGTATGAAGACCTAATAATTTATGGTTCAAGTGCTAACTCATGAGCAAAATAGCAAGACGGTTTGTCTTTTTTTACAATAAGGGCATACACGTGGAATTAATTTAATATGCTTAGCAGAGTATGAGTGCAAATCATGTATCCATTCATGTCATTTTAGCTACAGGAGTCATTTAGGCTTAAAGATAGGAGATTGGGTGGTGATGAGATTGATTAGAGAATATGTGAAGGAATGCGGATGAATACAATTTTATTATTGTAAAAAAAAAGAGAGTGAACAAAAATGAAAACACTTTCGAAAACTAAGCCTTAATTTAATGTTTATTTTTTTTAAATATTGGGAAATTTGGCCGGGTAACCGTCCAAATAAATGTACAGCGTAAAGGGTCTCGTAAAATTCCTCTTGAAGTAACTTCTTAAAACCTGATTTCACAAAATTATTTAAATTAAAGTTAATTTGTAATGACATAGGAGTTGATCATTGAAAATGCGGGGTCTCACAAATAAACACGGATCTGCGTTAGGTTTCTATTCATTTGATTTTTTATTATTAATTTGATACGAGGGTGGGATTTAATTACACAGTCAATATCCTCACAGAGGGGATATGTACTCATAATTTAATGGCATATTTTACCACCACCAAGTTTGATAAAAATAAAACGAATGAATATATTGTTAACCCTATTTTGTCAATACAGCCACTGTAATTGTGAATCAAAATAGTAATTATTCATAAAATAAGATTTTACAAAATAGGACACTATTCCCCAACTTTATTATCAAGGTCAATATTATTAGTACGATAGTACGGAATATGTTTGGGAATGTACATTCCCAAACATTTTTAATGTGGTGTCGGATTTTGTCCGCCCAATTTGATAGAGCATAATTTCCTGTGTATCTCCTCAACCTGCAAAAACAAAAGCACAAGCATTAATTATTATTCCAATTTCTAATCTCTAAACATGGGCTATTGTCACACATTTCTCAAAAGCTCAAGCAAAATATTACACTTGTACAGATTTATTTTTCCCGTCATTATTTTTAATTATATTTCAACAATAATAATTATTAAACTCCTTTCATATTATTAAGTTTTCTAAATCAATTTTCACATTTAATTTAAAATTCCTTATTATTTTTAATATTAAATACTTACTATTATATTTCTAATTTTATTGTTATTTTTTTAAACCATCAGCTTATTTGTAATTAATTATTGTATTATAATCAAAATAATAATTATTAAACTAATGTCATTAATATTTTCCTTATTTACTTTTTATTTATTATTTATTATATAATAACTATTTGCACATCATTTTTATAATTTATCTGCAACTATTTTTTTAATAGTTCGCTAATTTATATGAATAACTTTGTATTATTTAAATGACTTATTTATTGATTGATATTTTCTAATATATATTATTCATATTTTAGTGCATTTATCTATCAATTTTTTTGTATTATTTATTTATTTAATGGATCTAAATTATTTTTGGATTTATTTATAACAGCTAATACTAATTATTAGAATTTATTTCATGTGTATAAATTTTTGTTTAATTTATTTACAAATATTTTATTAATGCATCCAAGCTATTTTCATGTACTTTGTAATATTTAATTGTTTTTTTGCTTTTAAATTGTTTATTTAATTATTTATATTATTAATTAGTGCAGTTTTTTTATTGTTTTCCTCCTTGATTACTTCGAATTCATTTTACAATTAAATAAATTTATTTTTTATTTATTTGCTTAAATAAATTATTTTTCGACTGAGTTATAACGAACCTCTTGTAGCCTTATGAGGGCTGAAGCTGAGTCCGTGAGTGGAACCGGATGACTGACAAATTCTTGGAGTTTTTGTGTACATGAGGAAACTTCCCTTTGAAAATCTTCAGGAGATAAATTGATGAATCTGTGTCAAATAAGTGGGGGTAAATCATTCATATGTGAGTTAAAAAATTTGTTAATAGGAATAGTTTCAATTTTATTTGAAATGATACTGACTTGAAATTCTCGAGATGCCGGGGTTGATCATCTTGTACAACATCTGAAGAAACTCCGAAAGGTGGATTTACAAGGCAGCATGACCCTGGTCGGCGTCCAGCTTTTTGCAAACACTTTGTCTCAAACCTCCATTTTTGCAACACTTCTCGATCCCTGCTCCGACCAAGCCCAAAACATTAAGTCATTTCAAAACTGATTCTGAATTTTATTATTCATGAGACTCCATGTTTGTGCTTGCTCTTCCAGAATATTTCCTTCAACCCCCTGACCCTTATGGTCACAGTAGTTACATTTTTCAGCATAATATTCTGCATTTGTGTAGATTGATTTTATTCAGATATTATCTTGAGTCCCAAATTAAATACATTCAGCCTTAATTAGTAGTAAATACGGTCTTTAAAAGCCTAAAGGTCACTACACAAAATAATCTGGACACGGGAGGTCAAAGTTTGTTTTTCAAAAGCTAAATCCCTTCACAATGATGTTCTTATCCCGCGCCCAGATTAACTTATGCAGCGACCTTTACTGTGTCACATTTTCAAGCTCAAAACATTCTGTCAGCCTCAGAAACCATCTTTTAACATTTCAAATTGAGAATCAAAAATATCTAATAGAATTTAAAAAAAAATCAGAACCTGGCTTTATTTAGAATTGCCTATTATTAGTTAACCTCTGTGACCTAGAGCCTTGATCTACGTCAATACTGCTATTATTTTGTTTACAATCCGCAACAAAAATCTCTATAAAAAAGGGAATCTCATTTTTATGCGCTGACGGAGGAAATGTTGAAACCTGAAATAATGGCTGACAAGTACCCGAACAATAATCATTAATGAAGGATGAATTCACCTGATTCGCTGGAGAAGTTTGTCTCTCTGGATGCTGAATTTCCTCATTACATTGTTCCTCATGTCCTCCAAAGATTTGTTTATTATTTCCCTTTGATCAGTCCCATCAAACCTAACAATACAATTTACATTAGCATTAATTGTAGCACAAATCCCATCTGTAAATCATCGCCAATAATTTATACAAGCACTTTTAAAATAGCAAAACATTTCGATTTGTATCCAATATCGTCATAGTTCTACAAGACCTAAGGCCAGGGAATAGGAACTCACACAAATTATTCCCTTACACTTTTTTGTTCAGGGTGACCCGAAATATAAAAAAATTCATGTACCCAATAATTTAGCAATATTTTTCCATATTTTTCACAATTTGTATCATTCTCCTTGCCCAAAAACTAATGGTGCAGCAGACAAGGAAGTGGAACAAAGTCAGGATATTTTTGAAAAAAAATAATTTTGGAATCTATAAAAAATTTAGTTTTCATCAAACACTGGGCTGTAGGAAACATTGGCTTGACAAGGAGCTATTTGTGGGTAGAGAACCATGTACAACAATTTTCCTGCAAATCAAAGGAATTGTACTTGTGCCATATTATTTATAGCTTTAAATGTTGCTTGACGATGCAACACGTCAACTGTGGTTGGGGCATTGTAAGAAAACTATTTTTGGGGATTTCATGCCACTTACGGAACATCTCTCCACACATCATTAGTGTATTTAATTTTGGCTGCCATTTTGCTGTTCATGAAACTGAACGCATTTTGGGACTTTGAGCTCCTTGATTTGTTATCGTGAGATTTTCTCAGTTTTATCACTGAATTGTACAAACTTTGGGTGAAATCCGGTGCTTTTTCTCTTCCCGAAAGCTCTGGACTCAGACTGAAGGAGTACGCTTTTGGTCTGCAATCTGACCTCGAGGATTTTTTCCCGTGCCTTGGAGAGTCATTTTCTTTGCTTTGGTTTGCTTTAAACATGAACCTAATTAGTTGGTTATTTTCATCCGGAAATTAATGGGACTTAAATGGAAATAGAGTGAATACCTATTCTGCTCTCTTTCTCTAATGTGCGGATCAAATACGTCCGAATAGCATCCACACCAGCCTCCACGATCTCTGGAGGAGGGTCATGTAATGGATTTCCTCTGAGTCCTAATGTCTTTAGCTTAGTTGCATTTGTTCCTGAAAAAATATAGAATCTTATCTCAATACATCTCACGCTTCATGAGATCAGAACAAAAATTAACCAAATCGTCCAAAAGTAATTATAAAACTTTGGAATGTGCCTAATGTTCTAGGTCCATGTTCGCAGTATTAATATTTCCTGGCGAAATTGAATTTTCTTCAAAATGCAAGAGAATTACTCTAAACTCGACTTTTGAAAAATGAATTATCTTGAAAATGGGGAAATAAAATATTTTGCATCATTCAAGTTGTATTATGGCTAATGGAATAGGGAGATGAGGATTTTCAACCCCCTTTATAATTTATATTGGAAATGAAGTCTAAGCTTACCCATGGAATAAGGTAAATTAATCAACTGATTATCCTGCAACATGAGTACTCGGAGTGAGTTGTGAATTTTTGTAAATTCAGGCAGAGTTTGAATTCCATTGAACCTTAGGTCACACCACGCCAAATTCGGTAGATCATCAAAAAAATTCTTTGGCAAACTTCGCAAATTATTGTCCTGAAGATGCATTATCTGCTTGGAGTGAAAGCTCGAATTAGTTGTTTACAGACAGGGACTTTGTATTTGTATTATTTGAAGAACCTTTAAGTGTTGGCCATAATCAAAAATTGATTGAGGGATTTCCTCCAGTCCCATATTCGGAAGCTCCATTGTGCCTTCGCAGAGTTGCTGTTGCCATTGCTCAAATTTTGGATTTTTCGTCGGACCTGTCGTCACCTCGTATTCATTCTGGTGATATTGCTGATGTGTCCCTGAGAATTGTTCCAACAGTTCATATTGTAATGTGCCTCAAATCTTTTGAAACAATGAAACAAGATATAGCGGGCAAAGATTGATTTAGAGCTGTCAAATACTATTCCTTGCTCACTTTTAATTCTTAAAATTAGCAATCCACGACTCGTTACGGTATGTAAAGAGCTGGGATCCTGTCAAAGTTTTATATTCTAAAACATTCTTGTCACTCAATTTAATTGAGAGTTAATTTAAAATCGCTCCTAAGTACTCTAATATTTTGAGATAAAAATAATAAAACAATGGGGCATATCCAATACAATGCTTAAATGGAGAAATCCTCCAATTGTGAACGGATTTCCTCAACAATTACTTACTTGAAAAAAATGACATATGTAGGAACAATAACTCAATAACCTTTCTCCATTTTGTTTCAATAACATAGGAATTTTTCAAATTAATGCAGTCCAGTTCCAGAACAAGAATGAGAAAAATTAATGGAGCATTACTAACATTTTAGTAGAAATCATGTGGTTTGGTTCTTTACCCGTTTCATTTTGACAGGACGGGTTGCAAGTATCGCCAAAGACTTCAACATTGGAAGCATAGTTGAAGCTCCCATCTATTAACGGAACAACAAACCTCAATTCTGTGTTTGTAAAATCAATTAACGTAGTCAGCATCCAAAATCAATTAATACAATAATTGAAATCATGAAGCTCATACCTTGGTAGTAATCCCCGCAGATGTCCATTTCGTCTTTATGCTTCCAGGACAAAATATTTGAAACGTTCACAGAATTAGATTTTTTTTGTTCCTCAGGCAGGCCTGAATTGGCCTGAAATCATGCGTGCTTGTGATTGGGTAAAATTTACCTATTTCAATCGTCCGGTTGGAGGAACTAGTTATCCACAACGTTAAGATAAGTACAAATACACAATACAAAAAATAAGTATATCACAGACACCCCAATTTCAGAATCTCAAATAGGTACATATTTTGGTTTCACATTATCTCCGGATTACATAATGAATAATACAATAAACGATTTATTAGTGTGTGGGTGTAATAGATGACCTGACTGAAATATTCAATTCAAATTATTTTTTCCTAGTGGAGTAACCAGTGACTGCAATATGATAAATTTGAGGTTTGGATTTGGAATCTGATGTTAGCCAATCTTCGTTTGAACTTTGGGTATTTTATATTACAATATTTTTTAAGAGAAATAATGGAGTTTTATTGAAGTTGTGAGTTTTGGCTGGAGGTAGTGCAATAATATTCTGTAAATAAGTATTAATATATATACAATGTACTAAAAAGACAATTCTCAAACTTTCACAAGACTTATTGATACAACCTCCATTGAGCAAACCGTTTCTATAACAGATTCCATGACGACGTAGATGTTATGGTTTTTAACTCTTCCGAATTGCAAACATTCATGTACATACAATAATACAGTCAACTCTCGTTATAAGGGATGCCCTTATAAGGGATTTCTCGATATAAGGGATTGGGATTAGTAGTCCCGATTCCCATTTACACAATGTATAACACTATGCTTATAAGGAATTAGTGTTTATAAGGGACAGATTTTGCCGGTCCCTTGAGCATCCCTTATAGCGAGAGTTGACTGTAATTTTACACAAACAAATAGAGCGTACAGTTTACAGTTACAGTGTGATGTCGTGTCCTTTTTCTCCCCTCAGCCCATTTGATGGACAATAATCCAAAATATGCGACCCCCCATAAACAAGCCTGTTTTTTTTACATATTTCAAATTTTATTTCTTTGGCGTAGATAATTATCCAAAAACGTCATTAAAAACGTGAAGCAAAGTCGAGATTTTTTGGAGATTTTAGGCATTACACATTTTTGTTCCGGGATAAAAAATTTTTTCGAATATCCTTTGAAGCTACTTTGTAGTAAATTTAATGGACTTTACAGAGAGCTATCTAACAAGTTCTATTGAGACGGCTCCTCCTTGAGAATTGTGTACATGATCCGATCTGCATTTTCTGATCTTGCTATTTTGTTTCGTAAAAACTTTCTGAGGGATTCATTTGAATCTAATATCTTTTTCCCAAGCCAAATTGCGGCCACCGGGCCTAACAAATTGAGACAAAGCATAGCATATCAAAAACGATTGGCATACATAGTTAGAAATATGTTGTTGAAGAAAATATTTCTATAACGTGTTGGCCATTTGAGCTGAATCATGCTTCATGCTTTTAAGAGTGTAAAAGCAACTCGATTTTAAGCATTTTTAAGAGATGCTTTTGATATTTGCTAACAGCCACCTCTAGGCTATAAAAAAGCAATTCTATGTTTTCACTGGTCTCTCAAAAATATACGTTTTCCAATATAACTTTAGCCATTTGACCAAACTTAACATTCATTCTCTTCATGATAATACCTCTCTACACGAATTTTTATTGTGTAGGTTGCTTAATTGCTTACTGACTAAGGAAAATTTTGCAATAATATTGTATACTACTATTTGAGGTTGTTGCTGGGGACAACATCACCCAGCTACCATTTACAAAGCATTGCACTTTTTTCGAGGTGCTCCGATGGGACAATTTTCATGAAACTTGGCATAATACCTTTCGATTGAAAAGAAGCAAGAGAACGCAGCAAATAATGTAATATATGCTTTTTTTGCACAAAAAACTGTAGCTGCTTAAGCATATTTAAG
The DNA here is from genome assembly GCA_947179485.1 of Allacma fusca. NCBI lineage: Eukaryota > Metazoa > Arthropoda > Collembola > Symphypleona > Sminthuridae > Allacma > Allacma fusca. The sequence continues at coordinate 5,676,946 of OX359250.1, forward strand.
GTATAAGCAACCATCCACCAAAAGTGTCACTATAGTATATACGTATGGAAGATCTGCTGGATTCGGTTCTATTGTGCGTGTAATTATGTATTTTTGGTCCATTGTAAATCATATTTATTTTCTATTGAGAAATCACCCAATAAAGCAGGCAAAGGATCGGAGAACGGCATGCTGCGTTTAGCATTGACCAATTGACTTAATTGTAAGTGGCCACTACTATTTTTGTAAATAATTTGGGTGTGCTTTTTGTGGCGTGGCAAACAGCTCATTTGTTCTTAATTTGAAGTCACCAGTAGTAAAAGCTTATCAGAACTAAAACATACAACGGACTGTACAAGTATACACTGAAAGTTTTCTTCAAAGATTTTACAATATAAAATAAAAAATAAAATGGTTGCATGATGAATTCTAATCAGAAAATGGGGCCCTGTCGGGAGCCAATCTCTCAGAAATGATTGTGCCTCAAAAGAGCTGGTTTGTCAACCAGAGTTAGTGGTGGTCCTTTACATTATCAAATCAGAGCCGGTAAAACTTATGAATTAGTTGAAATGCTCATTTTATCCGTATCTTGGCTATACTTGGTCTTGTCTTGCAAACCTATTGGAAAACACTAACCAAATAGAGGTGCATGGCTTACTGCAAATTGACTCCATGACTCAAATTAATTGAACTGCAGGAGCGTATGGAGAAATTTATGATGGAACGCCCTTGAAAGTTGCCTTGGAAATTGCAGAAAGCAAAGGAAGAGACACGTTAGATAGCTCCAGCGTCGCCCGGTCCTACAATACAACTCAGATTCGTATTAACGATTCAGTGGAAAATTGTCGTGATTATGAAGTATTTAAGTTTCGGCGACCATCGACACTCAGGTTACACGTCAAATAATTCTTGTTGTTAATTTACTATTGAAAATTACTATTGATCACCGTTTATCAAAACAAAATCTCACAACGATTGATTGACTGATTGACGTGTGTTGATATTTATCTCCCAGAAAATTATTTTCCTGTTGAAATAAATGAAGGAGGTTGTTTTGACTGATGGGTTTTTTATTTTATATTATGACAGCATGGCTGGTTCTACAACAGCACTTACCAGGGAGCTTACAACAACAGAATGTGTGAAAAGAAGCGTTTATTTTTCCAGAGCATCAGAGGTATAAATTCATTTTTGAAGTTCCGACCTCGTATTGTATAAAAGCGAGACTAATGAGCTCTTTCGATAGTTAGATGATGATCCTGTAATAATTTGTCTCTTAAAATGTTGACCTCTATTCCAGCATTTCCAATCGGTATATACCCTTTACCCTTGTCCGAGAAGAAAGAAAAGAAAGAGCGCGCAAAGAAACTCAAGGAACCAAGTGGTGGTAAAAAGGACGAAGTCCCAAAAAAAAAGTCCCAAACCACCACATTGGCAGATGCTAGTGCCCACATACATGGTGAGGTCTATATGTATATCCAAGGCAGAGGCTTGCACTCACATTTTCCAACTTTAAGCCGAAGGCCAGATTATATGCGCTCAGCATGCCATTGGATTTGCGATGGAGAGGCCTCTGTTCATTTGCGCGGCCACCGGGAATGGTACTCAACATTTGAAGAATTTTCAGTACCTTGGAAACTCGACGTGGCTAGTGCCCAGGCAGTGGAAAGTCCTGGATGAGGAACTATTATACTGTAGTAGAGGACATAATTCACAACAAATGGAAACAGTGATTTTGAAAAACGCACAGTATTACCCCAGAGAAGCTAACTTGTTCTCCATCAACACCTACAATAATATGGGATACATGGCGAAGTATATGTAGGTAGTACGATATTCAAAAACTCAGAGACTGGAGAACCTCCATTACAGTGCTGGGCCTTCTACTCTACCGACATTAGAAGTAGAGGAAAAAATAGAGTAGAAGTCAAAATTAATGAGCCAAAAAGAGTAGAAATAGAATAGAGGTAACGCTAATATCCGTCTAGTAGAAGTAGAAGTAAATAGAAGTCGAATTTTGAATTAAGCAATTAGAGTAGCAGTATTTAGCTGTCAAGCCAGCATCCTGTGGTAGAATTAGAAATAGAATAAATGGGCAATACAAGAGCCGAGGGTAGAAGAAGTAGCATAGCGGATACATATAAATTCATACATGCATACTATAACGTATCATTAAAATCATTATGATACAGGTAACAATGTTGAAATCATTTAAACTGCCATCCTGTGAATGCAAGAGGAACTAAGGTAATGAAATATAATGCACTTTACTACCGTGTAGAGTCCAAACGAACGAAAAGCTTTGATTTGTACTTCAAATACGTTTTAGAATCCGGGAATTAAGCATTACTTTGTACTTAGTAGAAGTAGCGATAGGTAGCATTATTGTTGCATTCGAACTGGATAGAATAGAAGTAGAATAGATAGTACTACGGCAGAAAATGTAGAAGTACAAGTAGAATAGAAAGTATTAGTAAAGGCGTAGAAGTTGAATAGAGGGAAACGAAAAATTCTGGAAAGTAGAATAGAATTAATAGAAGCCGGATGCTTGCAATTTAAGGATAGAGGAGAATAGCATAGCTGAGATACAAACGCCCAGCACTGCTCCATTAAGTGCAACAGAAGGATCAGATGGACACAACATAATGAACTTCAGAGAGCCTTGGAAGTAACCGCAACAAGTTGCAGTGTTGGGACTAGCTATGCCAACTAGCAAGAGATGGCATATTCGCCTGAACTAATCTAAAAATTCCAGATGGCTGCAATTTTGTCCGGTCAAGGGAATTGTCCACGAATTCACTCTAGCCAGCTCTCCTCAATCCGACGGGGAAATTGAGCGAGACGTCCTAACCCTCATTAAAACTGCACGCGCAATGTTAGTCGAAGAGGGACTAGGCAACAATCACTACCATTATGTAATTGCTATGGCCGTTTTCAAACTCAATAGGTTATTGAGTTCAACAAACAAGGAACCGACGCCATACAAATTTATCAAAGGCAAGAAACCTAACCTTACTCATTCCACGATCTTTGGATGCCCGGTAATGAAAGGGAAACAAGTTGGAGCCCAAAAAGTGTTCCTGACTCAAAGGAGTATATACTATGGGATCCAGTAAAGTGAGAATACTTCCACGCTCGGAAAGTACATTTTTACGAAGGAGGCCAACCAAATGCGGGAAATGCTAAGAACCCGGTGAAAATTACGTTAGACAAAATCCACCAAGTTACATTCGCAGGGGGTATTTGTTGAGTAAAAACTACAAAAAAACGATTTCCTAATGGAAGTATTCGACCCAAGGCTCGACTTGTGATGCGGACAGAAAAAGTTTATAAACTTTTATGAGAGATTTGCACCTGTCATGAGGTACGAGACAGTGCACAATAATAGTATTAAGATAATAATGTAGTAAAGACTGATTACCATGTTACGGTGCTTCTAAGATGTTCAGCATTGACCGGACGTCAATACTATTACCAAAATGTCAACACAGCAAATTCTTAAGTTAAGATGTAAAAGGGGATTTCACAAGTAAGTGTGATATCCAGATCAGAATGTTATTATGAAATACATTTATCCTTTGCAGAAATGAAGAAATCGTCAGCAATGTGTTTGGGAGCACATTTCGGTTATTATTGCAATCAGGACCGAACGATCAAGATTTTAACATTATTTATATTTCAGCTCATTGTGTAAAATGGGCATATGTGTAAAATAAACATTATAACTGATACTGTGAGTAGAACAATGTATTCAGAGCATCATTTATTTCACCGGCCCTTGTCACAATAGAGAGTTGAACGTGGATATGTTACGCTCCTGCATTCCGAAACCGAAGCTTTGTCAACTTACTGAATCAAAAGAACCGTACGAGAAGGATTTGAAGAAAAAAGTGTTTTGAATTAAAATTCCCCTCCAGTCGAAGAACCGAATTACGTATTTTTCAAGCATAATGAAATTAATGCTTGAAACAATTGCACTTCTGTAAATAATCTCCCGTTATTTGCTATTTCTGTCACAATATCCAATACAGCTGAAACTGGTTATCGCTATCTCTTAATGTAGCTTCTACTGACTTCACTCTCTAGTGAGTTTTAAGAATTATATTGTCGGGTTGATATGGGCAACGCCAGAAACCAATACGTAATAAAGAATAATGAATGAATGAAAACTACTGTAGGTTATAAAAATATAAAGTTGAAATCACGATGCCTTCAATAATATCATTAAAAATATCTTCCAAATACACTGGACTACTAACAATATGGCTTTAAATACCGCTCAGTAACAGAAAATGGCATATATATGAGTCCTGTAGTTACTCACTCCAAGGTAAAATGTTGGTAAGAATTTGTAGTGGTCTTCTTCCCTTCATGAACCCCCGCAAAGGGGTGTTGCGACGGTAATATTGTTATATGTAATTTGTTTGAATACTATAATTTATTATACGTATGTGTTTGCACCCGAGATGCTGTTTCGTTCATTATTGCTCTAATTTCTCCCATACCAATAATGCTAGTTTTTCACTTTTTAGAGTCATAAAAGCAGCTTCGTTTTGGTTTTTTTAAAACCTCATTTTTTATTCAATTGTTTTCAAATTTTTCTTGACTTAATGAGTCCATATTATAATAGTAATTCATTATTAAAATTTTCATGAAGCTCAAATAATTTAATTATTTGTTAATATTGGAAAGACTTCAAGTTACGTCTCGAATATTGAACGCTATGATTATGCCAACCATAATTCGCATTTTTAAGTAATTAATTTTTAAGGGTCCAAGCCCTTGTTCGCACATTATAAGATTTTGCACACTAGTTTGCAATAATTAGACAGTCATGTGACAGGCAAGTTTTTATCAAAGTTGTTGTGGGGGAAGACCTTTAAAAAAACTGCAATGTATTAGGATAGGCAATTCCGTAGACTCAAGGGAAAACTTGGGTATAAACAGCTTCAGATCTCGTAAACTATACATGCTGAAGAGGTGAGTTAAACATTGGAGGTTGTACAAATTCTGTCATTGACTTTAAGCCTTTAATATTCAGATTTGGTCAAAGGGTGTAGAAGTTATTCTTAAATCTTTTTTTTCAAGGGGGTGGTAAGTGCATATCTACGCTTTGCGTTTTTTACGAAAACGATTTTTTTCAAAAGTTGAAAATTCTAATTTTTGCGAATGAGTAAAAAAGCATCTTCGTAAAAAAGGGGACACTTTTACATTACTTTGGGTGGGTATTGGTTCATGTAAGCGTTACATTAGCTGTGAACGAGTTTTTTCAAACCATGTTACCATTCGCGACTGGAATAGCGCGGTTTATAATGCATCATAGACGTTTCCGTAATGATCTTTCTCACAAATTTTGGGATGAAAATATTCGAAAAGTGGATTGGTATTCCCTACCCCCTAATCAAAAAATAGAAATAACATACTAAATAATAAAAATCGTGTTTAAAACAATCGTACGTAAATTCAAGAACTAGGTAACTACAGTTCGCGGAATAATCTTAATATCAATAATTACTTTTCTGATATCAATAACTCTTATGACCGACACCATCGTCTAGGCATTTGGAGATATGCAAAAGTATCCCACTAAGTTCTTTTCGTTGCGTCCGAGAATTATTAGGCGAAAATACTTCCGTACAATTTTAATTGACATACCATGAAAGGCTTATACTACAGAAGTTTTGGTTGCTAGTTTCGAATCTTGATGCAATAAGCAGAATAAGTATACTTGTTACGTGAAGATGTTCTGCTTTTCATTTCTATACCAGTGAAAATCATTGCAAATCTTCCTGTTATTCATATTTCCACATGCCTTCTAGATATCCAGTAAAAAATAACGGACGAAAGTATTATATTAGTGGTCGGACCAATTCAGTTTAAATTGCAATTTTACAATTCAATTCAATTCAGTTCAATTCAATTCAGGGATTTTTCAATTCAATTCGACCGTTTACTGAACCGAATAATTCAATTCCCCTGTTGAATCGAATTGAATTGTATTCTTTGAATTCCAATTCAAAACAATTTCAGGCTGAATCAAAACCGATATTGTAAGGATAAGTTTAGCACCATCTTTGTGTCAATATAACCAGCATTAAAACGTGTTAATATTTTTAGGGTGGCGTCAGCCTCCTTATAAGAAAGTGTTGTCCGTGGAAGCTTGGGACTGTTTTCCTGCAAACCAATTTTGTTCACACTTTTTGTGAACATTCTTTAGGCCACTCTCTTGGAGTTCTTTATTAGTTGAAATCGTAATGCGTGTTCGTACGTAAAAAAATTAATAACGACAAACTGCCCCACCGAATTCAATGGATTTTTTTTACACTTACCAGTCAGTACTACTAGCTTAATTTTTTCAAAAATTTTCAGAATTTTATTTTTTCAAAATTTTGCATTCTTTAAATGAGCTCAACATAATAAAAGGGTAAGGAGAGATGGCCTTAGCTGACGCGCCACCCTAGCCACCTTTGCAGTAAGCAAATATGCCCGCCGAACCAAATGGTTTGCAATTCAGTTCAGTTCATATAGTGAACTGAATTGAATTGAATTGTTTTTTACTGAACCGAATTGAAACCCAAATTTTAATCCAGTTCAGTGTTCGAACTGGATTGAATTGTAAATTTTGAATTGAATTGAATTGTTCCGACCACTATATTATATTATCTACTTTCGCATGAACCACTTCTGTACTACATGATGTCCTTAATGTCTTAAATCCAGTGTTTACAGAAATTAGTTTACTATAATACTATAATATATACTATATACCAGGGTGGCTTGATTTAAATCACGCCGATTTAAATCTTGATTTAAATCAAGATTTAAATCACTTGATTTTTTTGATATAAATCATTGATTTTAATCAAAATTGACTCCTCAACTTTCACGATTAAATATAATGTAATTTGGTGTTTCAAAACGTTGCAAAATGGACATTTGTGCGTTTTTATGAATTTTCGGCATGAGACCAAATTACATTTGGTCATTTTCTGTATAATTTGGGTATGTTGTTGTTGGATTTTCTAGACAAGCTGTCACGGTGCCGTGAAAATTGCATACGAGTGAGCTTTGAAATATTATATATTACTAGAGCTTCTGCCGGGGATGCTTGTTTTGTTCCACAGAAGATGCTGTCTCGTTCCAAAATCCAGGGACAAAAATGTGTATCTCAATCCCTTCCCAAAATATCACATGGACAATACTCATGTCCCAAATTTATCCCATCCCGAAAATAGACCAGTATCTACAAAAACATCCCAACATCCAATCTTTCTTAATGAGTACCGTTTTGAAAGTGACACAATGTAAATTTTAGAATTTTGGGCCGACAGATATCCACATTTGTTTAAACTGAACATTCCCAAATTGCGAATAATGTTTCTGCCCCGTCAGTTTCGAACATCCCGTCAATATGTATACCTACGCAATAAAAATCCAAATGAGACCGCTAGTATTTGTCCTACACAGCGTTAGACTTCAAAGACAAAACTCTAAAAAAAATACTTTTGATATTTGGGTTTGATCTGCAGCCAGATTTGTATTCATATTAGTTGGCTTGCTTTTGCAATTTTCTCTCGATATTTGTTACTAATTGTTCCTAATTGTTCAAGTTTCATTGGTACTAACAGTGTACAATATTATTAAGACAATTAAAATCCAAAAATTTTAACGGCGATTCAATCGTACAATAGAATTCTGAATTAAAATCAGAAAATGTTGATTTAAATCAAAAAAATCCGATTAAAATCAAATTAATCCGATTTTTTTGATTTTTTTCAAAAAAATCAAAAAAATCAGCAACCCTGCTATAAGCCATAGGTTAAAGTTACTTGCTAGTTCACGATGCGACTTCTATAAAAAATATCGGAAATTTTTAAAAATTGTGTTATATTTTACAATTTGTACAGTGAAATAAAGTATCCTATTAAAATTGGCTACAGCTACAGCGGTTTGGTGTATTTTTATGTACGATCCGCGTCTTAAAAGTTTTTGGAAATTCAATGAACAAATGTCAGGGGTACCATGGAAGTACAAACATGTCTGGGAAGTTTAAAGGAGAACAAGCACTAATTTCTCATGAGCTTCCCTTGGCATTCTATTCCCACTGATTCCGTCTGAACTGAATTTAGCCATTTCTGGTTCACGTGACTTGCGGCCGAAACGAAATTGTAGGTTGTAAGTCAGGTTTCAATTTTTTCACTGGATCTGCTAAACGTCAGTATTAGCTATCCATTGTTATAGTTAAGTCCTCAGTTTTCCCGTAAAAGCACAAGACAACGATAAAATCGTACAATCCAACACAGTCGGTAGAACGCCACCGCTCGTTGATGACGTTTAATCAACTCTTTCCGCACATTTTACTTACCCTCTAAGATATTCAAGAAAACGAAGTAGGTGACATTTCTAGTAAGGCAATGACGTTAGAAAGCGCTTTGGGTTAAATTTACACCTGTAAATAATCTGAAACAAATCATCAGTGTACCCACAAGAATTGCTAAAAATAAATTGAATAGGCACACCAGTACACTCATCGATCATTTTTACACCTCTGCTCCAGATAAAATCTCCATGAGTGGAACTCTAGCATTTAGCTCTGACCATGACATAATTTACGCAGTGAATCAATGAAAAACAAATTTGAACCGAAAGTGCTACACATCCGAAATTTTAAAACTCCTTGGTAACAAATTCATGACGAACTGAAATTATTAAACCTATAATGTCCCCTGAACTTAGCTGGCCGAACTTTTTCAAATAAGGGGCGCTGATTATAATCTCGCTTTAGAAATAGGGTGTCCATCAGTCCTGATTTGATCAGGACTGTCCTGATTTGAAAATTGCACACCTGGTGACCTGACGAGTAGACGTAAAGTTCTGATTTTTCGGACAAATGTACGAACATTGTTTTTAAGTTGATTTGTTCCAAACTGTTGTTGTAGTGTTGCCCCAGAAACAACAAGAGTGGTTTGCCTTTTTGAGTATGCGTGACATCGGCATTACGTTTCTTTTTGTATACACTCAAGATAAGATTATCGTGCTTTCCCTTCATTTTAAAATATTTTAATCTCGCTCGTTAGTGATGCTTATTTTTTCTGCCATAATTTACTTTATCACAAAGAGATTTTAGAAGCCATCTAAATAATAATATCTTGCTTTTCAGCAGTGCTCGGACTGGGTACGGGTAATACTCGGGTAAATGGGTACGGGTACAGGTATGGGTACTACCCGGGTACAGAAGTTGCGTACTCGCAAGTACGCGGGTACTACCCGGGTACTCTGGATTTTAGGCAATAAAGTGGGTACAGGTACGGGTATGGGTACTCACTCAGTGGCAATCGGGTAGTACCCAATGGGTACGGGTATCACTATGTAAAATGCCTGTACCCGTGGGTGATGTACCCGAGTATTTTTGGGTACTTCAATGATTCCTGATGGGATGGATTACTATGGCTAACAATAAGACCTACCAACCGTGGAGTTGCTTATTTCGTAGTATACAGATACTTGCGTTAGTGACAGAGCCAAGTGGCTTCGTCTCATTTATGATTACGTGGTAGTTGCAATCTAACGCTTCTAATAATTCATCCAAGGAATCTAATAAAGAAATAGAGCGTACAGTCAGTGAAATCATCTGTTTATCGACTTAAATAGTGAAGCTCATCAACGAAGAATTTCAAGAGGGAAGTTCTTGGGATTCAATTTAATTATCTTCATTGGGAGCGTAACATTACAATTATTTGAAGACATATTGCGAGATAAGATCGGAATAAATATACATTTATTAGCAGATCCATTTCTTAACGTTACAAGTACCCAGGGTTGCCCATTTGAAAACGCCAAGGCATTTTATGCAGGCAATTTGAGCATTTTCAATTCTGGGTATTTACGACACTTTGAGTATTTATTGAGGTGAATATTTATAACATTTTAGAATGAAAAATATCATTCTTTGCACGCAATATTTATATTTCAGTCCCTTTGATTAATCTTGATAATTTTGATGTTAAAAGAACTTGACAGACATCTGAACTTGGCGTTCAAAACTTCCATGGGGTTGCATTTTAGTCCTATTTTGCCTGCATTTTTCGAAAATCTCTGTCTCGGGCTTCATAAATGTGAGAGACAGTTTACGAATGTTTGTTTTATAAAGCTGTAATATAAATTGAATATTCAATATTGCCTCCCACATTTATTTCCTGAAACCGCAATATTTGACTTAAAAATTATGATCAACTCAATTTTTTCGTATAACATTTTCTATACACAGAGTTCGATTAGCCGGAAAAAAAATTGTTTCTTGTTCTCCAAGTTGGAAAGCAAGTTATGGAGAGTTTAGTATCAAAGAATCCGTCCCAATTCCAATTAGCGAGAACACATTTCATTTCATTCAGCAAGTTATTATTTTGGGGTAGTAGGATTTGAATTTCGTCAGTGTTTATTACAAAAATCCCAAAATGCCTTAAATACTTTTTTCAAAAAATTCAAATAGGATGTCTTTAACGCCTAGGGAAATTCCCAAAATCCCGGACACTTTTAATGGAGGTCAAAAAATTGACAACTTAAAATTTTTCAACTGGGCACTCTAATGTCGTCGGGGATTTTAAATCGGCCAAACTTCCAGTACCCGAGTAATACCCGGGTACACACAATAGATACTCGGGTACGGGTACAGGTTTTGGGTACATTTCGGGTACGGGAAAATTGTGGGTACAGGTACTACATTGTATTTTCAGGTACGGATACGGGTACTGAAATAATTTACCCGGGTACTCGGGTATGGGTACGGGTATAGGTACATCATTTTGTAGTACCCGATATTCGGGTACGGGTATGGGTACGGGTACACGGTTTCTGTACCCAATCCGAGCACTGCTTTTCAGAAAAGAGTTGGCAAAACAAATAAGAAGACGGTGCATGTTTATCTGTAGCAAATTTGAAACAGTTCCTAGTTCTAGGTCTTTACAAGTGTAGACATTTTAGTACACTTATTGTGAGGGTATTACCATTAATTTTACCTTTGACAACTCAGGTTATCAAGCTTTGGTCAGAAACTACGTTCTCTAGATTCTTTGCAAACTACCTGCCTCTGTTAGACTGAGACATTTTCTTATTTTAGAAATATAGACTATTTTTGGTAAAAGTCCTGAGTTGGGATGCAGATAATATGGGCACCCTATTTAGAAATTTCTTGTAGCTTCCTTGTGTACACAGTATAATTGAGCCAACGTCTTTAATCAATTGGCCTATCAAATGCAGTGGAATGTATATAATGGAAAATCTACATTAAAGGAAACACTGCGACAATAGTAAATCATGTTTACATCAATTTATGGATGCGCAGAGGAACGTGCTGCTACGCAAATAGAATTTCATTGCCCAGGCGTGCAATAAGACAATCGCACAGAAGTAGCTTTCCTGCGAACGCTTCAACAGTTTCTTCCAAGGGCTGCTTTTTTGTGTTGCGTCTACTAAAAACATAATTACGATCAACCATGGAAGAGACAAGACTTAATGACCTTGCTCTGGCGTATTTATACCAGTATGCGTTATCAATGATTGAACAAATCATCAAGGATTTTGCAAGGAGCAAACCCAGGCGCATGGAATTGAACGACTGGTCGAAAGATTAGAGACCGGAGCATTAAAATAGGGTTGACCAGTAAAACGGGAACAATACAAAAATCTGAAATTCAGCTTACATTTGATGCGTTTTATATTCATTAATTGGATTTCCCATTGTATATTTAATCCTAAGTACGTTCTAATTAAATTTACCCCTTGGCTAGTTCGTGGCTACGCACCTGGTGCATTTTTCATGAAAAAATTAGTTATTGAGTTTCCCCAAAAATGTGATTTATTTTCAGATTCAATGACCACAATCATCAACCTAAGAACTATTTTGTTAGTTTGATGAAAAGCTAATATTTATTATTGCTATCTACAAAAAGCTTCCAAAGTTATTTTGAAAAATATTTAAAAGGGAAAATACATATTGTTTTCTAAAATTTCTAAGGTGTTAAACGACATCCTTGGATTTACCCATTTGACCATTGTAACGCGAGATAGTGGACTGTCGTGAGGAAACAGATTTTGTAAACTTTGAAAACATTGGGGAATATTTTTATATTATCATACCTCCACATTGTTGTTCCTCATTTGCAAATATGCTTTCTTCTTATACAAATAGTATCTTACTGAATATCCGTTAGATAAGAATCCAAATGAATTAAATTCAATATAATAAAATGCATCAGACAATTGCTTATTATTATGTGAATGCTAATACTGTAATAATAGTTAGGTGCAAGCAGGTGAAGACAAGTTTCGTTGGCCGGAAATCAATAGAGTTTTATGTTTTAGGACACGTTACTTTTTACGAAGATTCTTTTCTGCTGATTCGCAAAAATTAGAATTTTCAACTTTTGAAAAAAATCGTTTTCATAAAAAACGCACAGCGTAGATATGCACTTGCTCCCCCTAAAATAATTGAGAATAACTTCTACACCCTCTGACCAAATTCGAATATCAAGTTCTTAAAGTCAATGCAAGAATTTGTATAACGTCCATTGCATAACTCACCTCTTCAGCATGTAGTTTACGAGATCTTAAGCTGTTTAGACAAGTTTTTCCTGGAGTCTACGGAATTGCCTATCCTAATCCATTGCAATGTTTCAAAAGATGTTTCCCCACAACGATTTTTATAAAAATGTGCACATGTGACTGCATATTACAGGCAAGTGTGCAAAATCTTATCATGTGATTACAAGGGCTTGGGCTCCTAAAAATTAATTGTTTAAAAATGAAAATTATAGTTTTCATATTCATAACCTTCAATATTCGAAACGTAACTTGAAGTCTTTCCAATTTAAACAACTAATTAAATTATTTGAACTTAGTTAAAATTTTAATAATGTATTACTATAATAATATGGACTTGTGAAATCAAAAACGATTTGAAAACAATTTAATAAAAAGCGAGGTTTTAAAAAACCAAAACGAAGATGCTTTCGGTCGAAGAAGCTTCTCGGGTGCAAACACATACGTGTACATAATATTATTCTGTAGCACCCGAGACGATTTGTTTCGTTTTTTATTGCTCTAATTCATCCCACAACAAATGCTAGTTTTTCGATTTTAAGAACGCATCTTCTGGTTTTTAAAAGCGCATTTTTATTATTTCAGTCAAATTTGTAATACCACATTTTTTGTATTGAAGTTAAGTAGTTCTTCAAACGGGCTTTGAAGTGGCCTCACCTCCCACACAGATCCCTCCTCTTGGATAAAAGGTGAGCTTCGATGTTCTATTGTCCACGATCTAGGCGATGGCTGACATAATTATATGCAATTTCCACCGAATTACATCTTGCTTTAAACAATTGCTTTTTCATCTGCTTGAATTTGGTTTGTATAAATATCTAGTGTGAAATTTGTTGTTTCCTTGATGAGAGTTTTTGTGAGAAGCATTCAATGTAGATCCAATCAGTGACAGTGTCAGCATCCTCAGCTTTACTTGGGCTTACTAGGTTTACATGTCTAGGAGATAATGTCACACTGTTACTGGTAATTTCGGTTTCAAATAAGTCTTTGTAATGTTGTTCCCATTGAGTATTTGTGATATTGTTGTCGGTTTGCTTTATTTTGGAGTTTTGATTATTATATATTTAAAGTATTTTGATTGCTTCCCAAAAGTTTGTATAATTCTTACTGTTATTAATCTGCTGGACTCTCATAGAATTCCATCTTCTCTGAGTTACATATATGTAACTTGTAAGTTGTTTGTTTCCTGATTTAGTTATTACATAATGTATTTCTCTCTGTGTATCTCCTCTGCGACAATTCCGGACTTGTCTTCACTTTTGTTTTAGTTCTTGTTTATAACTTCTGCATCAAACCATTTTGGTCCATACGTTGTGGACACTTTATGCGACCCTTTGCATGTCATGCACCTTTTTCTTGCAGCTTCTGTAATGTCTCAGTTGTTAAAGTCTAAAGATGTTTGACTTTCTTGTTAGTGTAAACTGAAATGTTCCATTTTGTCCTTTCCCTGATGTATTTTGCTGCATGACACTTCTTGTCTAATTAGATGGGATGTTGCTAATTGTATTTGGTTGCAAAAGTGATCGGACTCCATAGTTTCATGTACCTTCATGAAGTCAACAATTCGTCTGGTTAGGGCTGCTGAAGCTAAGCAGAGGTCGATATTGCTTCCCCATGTGGTTAATGAAAGTGAGTTGTCCTGAAACGTCTGACTTGTTTCTTCCGTAGACGATGATCACGTTGATCTTTTGAACCATATCTAGGAGTTGTTTTCCTCTGCGGTTGGTTATTTTCTATTGGTCCTGTTGCTACTGAGATTATTAGAGAGGAATTCATGGTTCTCATTTTCTGTTTGCTGTCCTATCCGAGCATTCACATCCCCAATTAGTTTAATATCTTGGAAGGTTTCGTTTTTCTTAAGTAGTCCCGTGATCACGTTGCCATTGTTGGATGTGTAAATATACATCAAGATAAATGTTGCAATATTCGTAGAGTTAACTGCAAACTAGTCATTATCACTAGATATCACTTGGTATTTATTTTTGAGTTCCTTTTTAATGCCAAGTACTAACCCCCAGAAGGTCTGACTTTTGTTTTTTGAGCTTCTACTATACTTATGTCATAGTTTTGTAAAATATCACGTTTCTCAAGCGTATTCTGATCAGACAACCAAGTCTCGGAGAGACAAAATTGATTCCAGGTCAATAATAAAATTTAATTAAATTAACATATCAGACTTAAGTCCTCGTACATTCCATTAAATTATACATTGTTGTAAGGGTGGGCCGACGACTCGTGCTTGTGAAAGGATGTTTTCATTTCTGGTATCCTTCTTTTTTAACTCTTCTTCGCTCAGATCAGGTGACACGTATACAGAGATTCCTTTAGTTTTCAGTACTCCACGATTGTTTAGTACAACCTCCGAATCCATAAGTTTTGAGAAGTTGACTTTCACAGCTCTGGGTTTCCCTTCTTTTCCGTTTTGATGCTTCCGAATTGAGATGCTACGTTTGATGTAGATTACTGTCATAATAAAGCTATTTTAATGAATATTTCTTTTTACAACCCTTTTACATTCACTTGTACTGAGTTGCAAATGCTATCACCTGTGAAAGGGCAGTTGACAATAGAGAAACACTACTACAATTATTACTTCTGAAAGTGCACTTCGAGAAGTGGTGGTCCTTCGAAAAGTTAACCAACGATTTGAGTTGACGAATAAAACTAAATTATTATCACGCCAATCTGAAGCTGGACAAAATTAGAACTTTGAATAGATAAATTTATTTATAATAACAATATATGGGACTGTTTCCTTAATTTTAGCTTGTGAATAGCTGGCTTTGGAGTATTTGATTCATTCTGAAACCATTTGGTTTTATTAATCAGTATATCGAAGAGCTCATAATTTTACCAGCTTTGTGAAAAATGAACATAATGTTCAGCTTTTAAAATGCAATTACCTTGTATGCTGTAACTTTCACCTCCAAAAAATGACAATGGGCTTTTGATTTTTGAAAGCAACCAAAAAAATCACTGCAAACCCCAAGTTGATTTTTGTTTTCAATCATCGACAATGATCATTGTTATAATTGATAGAAAGCTAAAAAAGAAACGAACAAATATTGTTTCGAATGATAATATGCGCTGCCGTTTATCAAGAGTTTTATCAAGTTGAATGTACGCTATTGCATCGTGTAGTTCTGTCGATAGAGCGAAAATGTTCACTTCCCCTTAACTTTAAATTACAATGAATTCTTTGCACATTACCATTGCAGTTGTCTTACCTCTCCATGTTATATCACAAGTAGCTTTCTACAAGGATCCAGACTGTACAGGTCCAGGTTTTGTTTATTCATCTAGTGCTGCTGAACTACCTACTGACTTGAAAAATTCACTTTCCTCATTTCTAATGGCCGAAAATGCTGTGTAAGTTCCCTTTCTCTTAGAAACAGTAGTTTATACAGTATGATATTTTAGTACACTGTCAACTATAATTTATGAAACTAATAACTTGCTTTGCAATCAAGGTTGGGATTTTATCAATTTGAAAGCTTTAATGGAAAGCACTCTGGCGAATCCTATGTATATAACTGTCGAACGAGCAATGCTACAAAATGCACAAACCTTGGCATATTGGAAAGAAAAGTGTTGTCAATTCGGATCATTCAACATACACTTTTAGACGAATTAATGATGTTTACAAAAGAAAATTTTGGTGGGACGTCGGAAAAAGTTGGGGCAAATAGCGGGAAAATCTCTGCTGTTAAAAACCAAATTGTTTCACTTGTCATTTTTGGAGCTTCTGCTTGGACCCTGTGTGAGCACGCTAAATGTTCGAATTCCGGAAGGGTCTATTGTATCTTTCCATCATCCGGGAAATATTATTGGCCAACTGTTTTTACAAATTTATTCAAGGAGATACCGTACGATTTTAGAGTCCAAGCAGTCGTTCTTGGCTGCTACTGGCACGAACTAAAAAAGAGTCCCAGCAATTTTTGGGAATCTAGTTTTTATTAGAGCATGAATCGGTTCACGCTGTTATCCGTAAATGATCAAAAATGATTTCAATAAACTATGTTGAAAATATAACTCGGATAAACAACACGTTTGAATCCATTGTGTATTTATGTCGCTTTTTGCCGTTTTCTTCAATATAATCTTTAAATTACGTTTTTATTAAACAGTTTGCGTTTAAGAGTGAATGCACTATAAAGAATAATGTTATGAATCTAAGTTGGAGAAAAGTAAATATAAACAAATACTATTATGTTGACGTTGAGTGTTGACCTATATTATGAATATCTTGCCTTACTATTGTTAATGGTTGTTTTTGATTGTCATCGGTCATTTGATGTAATGATAAACAATTTATCCTAAATCTAGTAATATCATCAAATACGACTATTTGTATTTAAATGCTGTCATGATATTGTTACGTTGTGCTAAAGCAGATTCCGGGAAAAATAAGCAGATAAGCACATAGCATCGGTTAACCTCTTGTTTTTTGGAACAAAACAATATGTTGTGTTATAATTAACATCAAGTCTTTCAATTAATACTCCTGACCATACGCACATATATCAACAAAATTCAGCACAACTGTAATGCTGAAACGAAGTATTTGAGTTCTTAGTTGTGTTTAATTCTGAATCTTTATGACCAGATTCTTTACTTTAATTACTAGGGTCTGTGGTTGTTTAATCGTCCCTCGCCCGTTTTACAAGAGGCTGTCTCTGCAGAGCACTACGGTATAAAAGTTGTCGCTTTGAAATATTCCTTTTCTAAACTTTATTTTTCACAAAATGTTTCCTGTTCCGCAACCACTTCCATGTCACGTATTCAGACCTTTCGAGTTTTATTCTTGTTACAGCCACAATTCGACTGTAATGCTAATTTTTGAAAGTTGACTAATTTTTACGAAGTACCAGTGCACCTGTAGCACACATTTGTAACTTCTAGAGAAGAACGCATATATTTCGTCAGCTACTCACGAAACGACAGCCTTTCCTGTGGAAATTTTAATTAGGAGTACTCAAAACTAAAAAATCACTTAAATATCTTGAAAATTATTTTTATTTTATTAAAACGCAACCTTTCCCATTCACACCCACAATTTCATTTGAGCTCCTCCTATTTTCGCATCCTCGTTATACATATCATATAATGCAACCTTAACATCAACCAGATTTTTTAAACTTTATATCCAGATAATTTCCAGTATAAACTGCTGGTGTTACGATAGTTATGGTAATATTACGTAACAATCCCTGTTGATGGCAGGACAGGCTCAACACTAAACCCACTTCGATGGCTCGGGTTGGCAGCTCCTAGCGGCAAAAAGAAACCGTGCAATTCGTCTTTTGGCCGGTTCTATGGTCGGTTTGACTGATGACTTTGGTCGGTTCTGCAAAAGATGCGTGCTTGATGGCAGACTATTGCAGCGGCAGAATATGGATTACACTTAAGAGGAAAGAATCTAATTCTTTATTGGCACTGCAGCCGTGTGTGTAATAAATGGCAGGTAAGTAAAATGTATCCTTATTTTACATATTTTTATTAACAAATAACAACTTTCAATGTCAGTATATAAAACAATTAGGAATCAAACTTTGCATTCTCCCAGATATGACTTTCTTTCTCTGCTCTCAGTATCCGACTGACTCATTTTCTCTTCTTGGCTAGAACTATTACTAGGACGTAAAAGCAGCGCCTGGTTGCTCGAGTGGTAGCTCGGAATTTTTTGCCCTCCTCTGCTCTGTACTCTGCCTGCACTTAACCTTACAAGTTGCTCATCACACTGCTGCTTTCTATACTCTATGGTTTTCCATCCATCTCTCACAGCATATGCGTATGTGTACTTGAATATTTCTAGCCTTAAGTACTAATTTAAGTACTCAGCTAACCCTCATAGTTGCTTCAAAGCAGATCTGGATAACCGAAAAATAAGGTTTCCGTTAGTTCGTTATACGTTATTGTCAATTTTTTCCGTTTTCGTTTTTGTTTTCGTTATTTTAAAATACCGTTATCGGTTAAAACGGTTTACAATCAAAATAAATTCGGTTAAACGGTTAATAACGGTATTTAACAAATTTATTTGTATATTTTAAAATTTATATTTGATTAGACTAATAACAAAAGTATTATTCAAACATTTCAAAACCACGGATCCAATACCATTCAAAATCCGTTTGTTCGAAGAACAAAACGGCGTTCATTACCTCGTCCTTCATACTGCTTCGTCTTTCAGATAGTACAAATGCTAAGGCTAAAAACAGGCGTTCAACACTGACTTGAGTCGCAGGAAGGCAAATAATTACTCTAGCTATATATCTCAACGAAGTTGGACCATTACTGGCCCACCATTCGAACAGATCTAACTTTACGCCTTTTTTGTTTTTTTCCCGCGGAATTTTCTCGTATAAGGCTAAACCTTCCAACAATGCTGTTCTGCTGGAAACAGAAGCCGTAAATGCAGATTCTTTGTTCTTATCTTTATTCCTCAGAAATACTTCGAACGGGTCCTCCTCGTCATCAGAAACATTAGCTTTAGGCTGCTCGACAACTTGCTCTTCAATTTCAATAAGCTTTTCTAACCGTTTGGAAACTGAAAGATAGATTTATTAAGGGTCGATATGGCCTTAGCCCTTACAACCCGAAACTGAAAGGATAGCTTCATGGGCCGTTATGGTTTGGTTTTCTGAACTCAAAATGTTGAAAAACTACGCTGACTTTTTGTCTGCCCATTTTTGTGGTAAATTTTTTTTAAACCCTTGGAACATACGTTGTAAATAAAGTGGAACAAACAATTAGCACTATTAGTAGAAACCTAAATACGCTGAAATAGAAAACAATTAGCAAAAGCAGATGTGTTTGTACGAAACTAACAATACACAAGTCGAAATACGCTCAAATTTAACGAATCTGACATCAAGTAATTCATGCTCACTAGGTGAGTAATCAACGCACCGATATGTACATACTCATATAAAATACGTTTACAATTAGCCACACATTCCAACGGCATACGTTTTCATTGAGTTCAATCGACAGTTGGAATGGGGGGTACTGGTCGCATTTACAGTTGAGAAAAAACCTAAAATAACCGTATTTTTTCCGTTTCCGTTTCGGTTTTTACTAAAACACATTTATCGTTTTTTTCGTTTATTGTAATTCGTTTTTTTTCGTTTTCGTTAGGATTTCAAAAACCGTTACTGTCATTTTCCGGTAATAACGCTATGAAATAACGTTATTCCACAACGTTATCCAGGCCTGCTTCATAGTACAATATAAAATCTCATGGAATAAATTATACTGACCCACGGAATCAATTTAGTAAACAGATTTAATCAAACTGTAATGTTACGCTGTCACCCACGTTTGTATTTGCAATTGAAAATACATTGCGCTGGTGTGTCGGTGTGTTAGTGTGGAAGTTGCATTTGATTCCTGGGATGCCATAGAGTTGTGAGCTATAGGAACTCGAGCTTCGTAACAAACATACGAGCATATGAAAAGTTAGTGTGTATGCATATAGTAATCAGAGCAGAGGAGAGCAAAAACATTCTAAGTCCGAGCTACCACTCGAGCAACCAGGCGCTGCTTTTACGTCCTAGTAGAACTATTAGCAATACAATAACATAACAATAATGTTTATTTGAAATTAAACAATAAAATTAGTACATCCATCTTTGTTGACATTAGCAGGATAGCGTCACCATGACACTCAACCACATACTCCCCTACAGCGAGATTACTTTGAATCTTCACTTCTATTTGGCTTAACATCCAGGACAATGATTTTGGCTACAGGACGTCGATAGGTTCCAGTACACGTCTTGACCTCTACGACTCGTACACGTCCATCTTTTCCGGGGAATGTGGCAGAAATGATTACCTTAGGCCAAAGGTTCCTGGGATTATTTTCATCGGCTATGATGACTACGTCCGAGATTTTCACTGCCGGAACTACGAAATTCCACTTGGACCTTTTTCAAAATGTGTTAGACAAGTTTTGACTGATTCTCCATTGACTTTTTAAATATAAGTCTTTGTGAGAGAATTCTCCAGGAGTTGGCGTAGATCCACTGGTTCCTCAAATGAAGTGATTCGGGGTTAGAGCTTCGGGGTCGTACAGTATTGGCTGCTTCGTAAAGTAAAGTTTTTAATACTTCTTCTTTTGGAGTTCTCGTTTGCAAAGTGATTTTAAAGGCTTTTTTCACAGATTGGACCAATCTTTCCCAAGCTCCACCGAAGTGAGGAGAAAGTCAGGGTTGCTCTTCCAATTAATTCTCCCAACTGAAAACTTGGCTTGGATTTCATCAAAATTTATTTCACTCCAAGCCTTACGCAACTCATTGTCAGCTCCGTGGAAATTCGAGCCGTTGTCAGAGTAAAGACATGTTGGCTGTCCTCGAAGACTGATGAAGCGACGTAATCCAAGAATTGCAGAATCAGTAGACATCGAATCTAGCAGTTCAACGTGTATAGCTCTAGTTGATAGACACGTAAGTAATAGCCCGTACCGTTTTCCCGTTCTTCTAACAACTTTAACTTCAATATGGCCAAAACAATCTAACCCCGTGTGCGTGAATGCTCGTGTGTACTTCGTTACTCGCATTTCCTGAAGATCTGCCATTTCAGGAGGTTGGGGTATTGCTCTTAGATTCCTGCAAAACTGGCATCTGTTCCAAGTACTACGGACTGCTGTGCGAATGTTCAGAATCCAGTATTGCTGACGTAATTCATTCACCAATTGTTCCTGGCCTTGATCATTACTTCGACGATGGAACCAATCAAGAAGTAGCTTGGTGAATTCATGACCTGGATCCAGAATGACCGGATACTTGGCACTTTCAGCTTGGTCGGGTGAGTTGACGGTTCTGCTTTTAACTCTCCAAATATTAGTCTCATCAATAAATGGTGCAAGTGTTAAAAGCTTACTGTTACGACTAATTTCTTTTTTAGCTTTAATAATAATAATAAAATTTATTCAGTCGATTTGGCCGCAGCCCTTACAACATTGCTTTAATTTTAAAATTACAGATTTTAAGATTGAAATTGCTTATCCTAAAAATTGCCTAAGGCTTATTATTATTGATAGTTTTGATAATTAAATTAAATCTGGTTTAATATTATGTATTAATTTCTTCCATGTATCTAAGGTATACGTTTCTGATTTTCATTGCCATTCTCCAAAATTGGTATAACTTTATGTAATCTATTTTGCGGTGTTCCCTCCCAAACATAGTTAACACATGATATAATTTTCTCTGGACATATTTTCCGTGTAAAACGGTTTTAGAAGTTGCCGACATTCAACGTAGTGGACACACTCCCACATAACATGATAATGATCTTCTGTGTAGTTTGTGTTGCATAATTCACATGCGCTGCTCACTTCCAACTTTTGCCGGATCTTGAAAGCTCTGTTCAATATGTAATTTGTTTCTGTTTGAACCTTAGGAAAGCCCACTCGAAGATTTTGAATCAGTCATATCGTGTTCCAATCCAGGTCTCTATTGTAGAGATCGCTGGCAGATATATGGGTAGTGATTGTTGCATCCATCTTGGGTCGTTTTTCATCATGCTTACGTCTGTATTTGCTGACCACATGTAGTATTTTGCGATAATTTCCGTGATTTTCACTTTAGTATGGTCGTTAGTCAGTCGATTGTAATCTTCAGCTATATTTACCTCTTCGAACATTACACTGAGTTGTTTTGACCAACAATACCTGACTGGTAGTGTTATTTTATTTATTTAATTAAAACACGCTCTTGTCAAAGATTCTTCTGGCTTATTAAGAACAAATTTGCACAAAAAGATCATTTAAAAATCATTCAAAAGCTTTAAATATTCTGCATTTAACATTGGTCGATCCTGTCTCTAATCTTATTATATAACCGGGGGTGTTATTTGATATTTTACAAAGCTTTCGAAGAAATTGGGTCTGAAAGGTTTCCAGTGAGCTTAGGTATCTAAGGCCCCAAATAGGCATATAATAGAATAGATTCAACAAGGGAGTCAAACAATCCAATTATGTTTTCGATTTTTGTCAGTTTCGCTCTCCATAGCAGTTCAAAAGGGTTGGACTGAGCCGCTCTTGCTTTTGTAATAAATATTTCATTGGCTTGGTTAAATATTCCAGTAGATTGATATGGAACTCCTAGATATGTATATATATTTACATTTTCTACCACTACACTATTCCATTTAAGAATGTCGTTTCCACCTTGTCGGCCGGTTTTGCTAAATATAATTACCTTTGTCTTATCTAAATTAATTTTTAGATTGTGTGCTTCAAAATATTTTACCAGAATGTTTATCATATTTTGCAAGTCATCCTTTCTTTCTGAAACTAACACCATGTCATCTGCGTATAACAATATATTGATTTTGTCATTGCCAATTTTTATGCCTTTAGTATTGCTGTTTTTCAATATTTTTACAATTTTATCTATATATATTGCGAATAGTGTTGGTGACAGCGTCTCCCCTTGTAGGACCCCTTTAAGATTTTTATGGGCTCTGTTAGCCCATACTTGCCTTTTACTTGAGTTTTTGCTTTAGTGTATAAGTTCTAATGATGTTAATAAGTTGTTGGCTCAAGCCTTCTTCTAATAGTCTGCTCCATAGGAGCGTCGGTACAATTGAGTCAAATGCCTGGCCTAAATCTATGAATAAGGTGTATAGTTTCCCTTTTGGCTTGGATATTTGCTTACATATTATACTATGTAGTGTAAATATATGTTCCGCACAACCCTTCCCTTTCCTATAGGCTGCTTGATTGCCCGAGATTATGTTATTCGTTATACATTGAGCTTGTACTCTGTCTGCTAGGATAGCAGTAAACATTTTAACAATCGTGTTAAGTAACGAGATTGGTCTATAATTCTTTGGTAAGTTACGATCGCCCTTTTTATATACGGGGCATGTTATAATATTCCCCCAGTATTCTGGGATATTTGATCTACGAATCTGGTTAAATATCTTCGTTAGATATTCTAGGAGTTTATGATTCAAGTTTTCCAGATCTCATTTGGAATTCCGTCACTTCCAGGGGATTTTCTATTTGCGATTCGTTTTATCACATTTTTGACTTCGGTTATAGTTATGTCTGTCTCCTCTGCTTCATTTGTTCTCGTAAACGTTTCTACTTGATTCATTGTATTTGTAATCTCATATAGGTTTTTGAAGTGTTGTTCCCAATCAATATTTGTAATGTTGTTTTCGACTGTTTTAATTTTTGGGTTCCTAAATGCTTTGATCGCTTCCCAAAAGTCCGCTGAATTTCTACTCTTGTTTATCTTCGTTTGGATATCTTCATAAAAACTTGCTTTTTATGGTTGCAGAGGTAGCTATATCTGGCTTTGGTGGATTTGTATAGTTGAATATTTGTATCTCGGTGTCCCGTCTGGCATTTTTGTAAGCGCCTTAGAGCTCTTTTCAGTTCAGATTTTGCTTCCATACATTCCTTATCGAACCATTTTGGACCGTGTTGGGCTGGAGTGACATGATATCCTTTACATGTCATGCCACTAATTCATGCGTTAAAACTGATTTTGTAGTGTTTCGATGTTGCAGTTGTCTAAATCAAGAGCAGTATCTTGATCAATTTGTTTCTTAAACATGTCTCTTGCTTCCGGTCTCCAGTGTATTTTGTTACACGTAACTCGGTTTTTGGTTTCATTTTCTGAATCGGATAATTTTATTTGAATACAAAAATAGTCCGATTCTGTGATCTCATGTACTTTAAAGTCTACCAATTTCCTAGCTACTAATTCAGAAACAATGCATATGTCAGTGGTGCTTGCACCCATGTGATTTACAAATGTAAAACAACCTTCTGGATCAGATTGGCTTCTACCATTTACAATAATCATGTTGTTGTCTTCAATTATATCTCGAATGAGTTGCCTACCCTTGCTATTTATTATTTTGTCCATATTTTGCCTTTTACTGCTGAGTGACGCAGTTATATCATTTTCCCGTTCACTGCCTGTGTCTGCACCTATTCTAGCGTTTAAATATTCCAATTACAGTTATTTTGTTAAGTCCATTATTATGCTTTTGTATAAGCTCACTTATTGCATTTAAGTTTTCTGTGGGAGGTATGTATAAAAAAATAATAGTCGCGATATTATTAAAATTATTTCCAAGTTATCACAACTAGACGAAAGTATTTTATATTTATTCCTTAAGTCACTCTTTACTCCAAGTATTAGCCCTCCACTGGGCCTCCCTCTAGTTTTTCTTGACTCAACTATATTTAGGTCGTAATTTTGTAAAACACCAAAGTTTTATATTTTCTTTTTATCAGTTATCCAGGTTTCCGATAAGCAAAATACACATGGTTTCAAGTCAAGAATAAAATTAAGCTTAAAAATAATATTGGACATAAGTCCTCTTAAGTTCCAATAAATAATGTTATTTACAATATTTTGTTGTAAGGGCCGACCAATTTCTCATGCAGATTGGTTGATGTCCCGTTTTTCTCTCGTCTTCTGTTCTCTGATCTTACGTGCTTTCTCCGCATCCTCTTTACTTAGATCAGGGGCCTATTTCACCAAGCGCTCTTCACTCCTCAATTTTCACTTTTCATTTGGTTTTGAAAAGTTTTTGTTCCACCATTGCACTTTGCATTTGTAAATTGCAAAATGCAAAGTAGTAACTTTTCACACCCGATTTTGCAATTTACGTTTCACAATACTCGCCGGGAAAATGCAAAAGTGCAGAGTTTTGCAAATTTCCATGAAATGAATGCAAAGGGTCTCCACCTTTTGCACTTGGTACATGTAGCATTAAATATATGTAGTTTCTCCACTTACCCGTTTAAAAAATTGGTTTACTTATTTAAAATTCCAATCTAAACTCCAACTAAGTTGATTTTGTGCCCTGAAATTGCGTCATAACAATAAGGTACGTATCATATTACCATTTGTTATTATTGTCTATAAGTGTAAATTTATGAAGACGCATTTCCATAATTTTTTAAATGTTTTACAAGAATCAAAATGAATCTGCTGTTTGATAGCAGTGACGAAGTAGATGATGACACTGCGTATACCCTCAGAGTTTACCGAACCCAAATTAACTTTACCATCGAAAAGTTCCGAATGAGATCCTCCGAAATAGAACATATCCTAGAAAGAGTAGGGACCGTTTTAAGCCCAAAATAAATATGAATAATGCAATGTCGCCGGAGGAGCAGTTACTAATAGCGTTCCACTGGCTGGGTAATGGGGGACAGTATCATGGCGTTGCTGACATGCATGGTATCAGCAAATCAACTGTTTGTCGTGTTGTCAAAAAAAAAACTACTAAACTACAATAGTTTAAACTACTCACCAACCATGATCCAGGATAAAACGAATGGTGATAACGAGATCTTCTGGGACTTTGTGAGGCAATATGATATGAACTTAAATATTCCATTGGGTGCTCATCATTGTATGTTTGCACTTGATGTTTACCGTTCGAAAATTTGCACTCCTCACTTTAAATGCAAAGTTGGTGAGTTTGCTTTGAGATTTGCTCCGCACTTTTCACTTTGCGTTTATCGCAAAGTGAAAAATGAAAATTGAAAAGTGAAGAGTTGAATTGGTGAAATAGGCCCCAGGTGACACGTATACTAGAATGTGTTTTGTTTTGAGTATTCTTCTTTTCTCTAATACAATTTCCCTGTCATGTAGTTTAGAGAAGATAACTTTCACGGCCCTCGGATTCCCTGCTTTGCCTGTTTTGACTCTAAAGGCTCCGTCTATAAATACTTCATCCTATTCCATTTCGTCACGGATGAACCTGCTAATTTTCTCGTTCAGTTCCGATTTTGACTATCTACCCCTTCTGCAAGTCCTAAGAAAACCAGATTGATTTTTTGACTCATGTGATCAAGTCTGGACTCTGTTGTCTTAAGCCGTTTTCTTAAATCTTCGTTTTCTTCTTGTACTGTTTTCAGCTGAGTTCAGTGTGATTGTTTCCATTCTGCTTCATCTACTCTTGCCTCTAGTTCTTCTGGCCTTCTATTTATTGCAGCTTCCACTTCACCCAGTTGCTTGTTTATGCTATTCGTAATTCTACTTCCCATATCTCTCATTGATCCAGTCATTTCTTTTGTCATTTTCTTCATGAGTCTCTCCACCATTGCTTCTATACCAGTTTGTTCACCTGTTGGTTTGTCTTGTCTGTTTTCTTCTTGAGTTCGGATTTTCTTACTTTCACATGTGTCCTCTTCTCCAGATTGCTTTCTTTTCCACAGGGCGGCATTTTAGTTCCCATGACGGCAGCTTGTAATTCCAAGCGTGGAATGCTTATTGGCTTAAGAGGAGCACATCGGGACTTAGCCATAATGAATGCAGTAGAAACCTCTCCCCGGGATTCCAATCTAAAGTAGGAGCTTGCTGCATAAGCTTGACTACTGGAATCTGTGAATACATGAAGCTGAATGTTATCAACATCTTTCATAACAGGTGAGTAGCAACGAGGAATTGTCAGTTTCTCAATATAGGCTAGGCATGACAGGAATGATTTCCCTCTGAGTACAAACACGTCCGGCAGTTCCGCTTCCCATTCCACCCCATTCTACAGATATCCTGAAGAAGAAGTTTGGTCTGAATCGTGAAATCAGCTAAGAATCCCAGGGGATCCAAAAGCGACATTACCAATGATAATACTTCGGCTCTTGTTGGTAATCTCTGATGTGTTTTAACCTCAGTAGCTACTTTGTGGAGACTCATTGTAAAGGTCAGTATATCTTTTTTCGATGCCCATCTCTGACCGAGAACTCTTTGAGAAGGTAAAGTATTACTCAAATCTAAGGACATACTTTTGGAAATCATTTCTTTGGGCAGATGATTCAATACTGAATGCGAATTGCTTATCCAATTGCAGATGTATAATCCTCCTTGAGAGTGAACATAGATGACATCCGTGGCCAGCTTTATAGCCTCTGATTCAGTTGGGCAACTGCTAAGGTGATCGTCCATTTAATGACGTTTGACTATAGCTTCATAAGCTTCAGGGAACTGGCTTCTAAAATCTGACGCATTTTTATTCTTAATATATTGAGCTTGTACAGGAGATGAAACAATACCAAATACCATAGATGTCATCTGATACACGTCTGGTTCCCGAGTACGATCTGATCCTCTCCATAGAAAACTTTGAGCTACCGAATCCTCTGCACTTATCTTTATTTGAGGAAACATCTCGCGAATGTCCGCTGCTATGGCAATTTTCCCTTGTCGAAATTTAAACAGGACTCTAGGTAGAGAATTGTACAGGTCAGGACCAGTGAACAGGTGATCATTAAGACTCATACCTTGTGACTTGGCAGCAGCATCCATCACAATTCGAAGCTTACCCGGTTTATTGGGATTGGTGACTCCAAAATGAGAAAGGTAATAGGCTTTTGGGTTCGGAATGGCCTCTTCTTCCGGAGTTACCTTTCTGGCATATCCTTTAGTGATGTACTCTTCAAGCTTTTCAGAAAACAATTTGGCATAATCTTGATCTCGTCCATTTTTCGTTTTTTCCATTTTTGTTGATAAGTCCATTTTTCTCTCAACAGATTTCAATCGGCGGAAGGAAAGTTGCTTACTCTGACTTGGCAGCTGAACTTCGTCGTACTTCCACAGTAAACCAATTTGGAATTGATTTCCAATACGTCTGGTTGTCTTCTCCATTATTTCTTCAGCTCTAGCTACGTCTCGAGACTTTACCTTGTCTGCACAATGTTTGACCCCTATAAATTCAAGCGTAAAGAATGATTTTACTAACATGGAGATCTTCAGGCTGGCTTTCCGTAGTCAAACAAACAATTTCTAGCTCTATTTGAACTCGAATGGCGTCGTTGTTCTCGTGAATGACCCTGCCGAGTTTAGTGAGACTAATCTTAGAACCTTGCTTTGGACCCTCGATGATTTCACGTGTAACAATGAGATCGGCGTTGTCTTGATCCAGTAAAACGGTAGGATTAGCAGTAGTAATTGTTGTGAGATCAATGTTGGCTAACCAAATATGGCTCCATTTTCGATTTAACGCTTCAGCATTGATGGACTGATTTGGTAACTTCAATTTAGTTACTGTGCGGACCTCTCGCAATGTGAATTTTGCAGTTGCATCTCGATCTGAAATCTCGATCTGAACTCGTCTTGACTTCATATCCGCGTGCGTCAACAAACTTGTTCCTTGAATTTGTAGTGGTTGTCTATAACCCTCAAGTCCCAGTTTATCTGCAACAGATTCATCAATTAACGAACAAGATGCACAGTCGTCCATGACCGCATACGTCTGTATGTTTCCGGCTGGTCCATACAATTTGACTGGTAAAACCTTCAAATAAACTTTCTCAGTTTTGTTTTTAGTTTGTGATACCATGACTCAGTTGTCTCGTCAGACTTCTCTAACACTTCTTTGGGTACAGAGAGATGTAAAGAAGGATGGTGTGGCCTTTTACACCCGTCAATTCCTCAACTTTTCTTCTTTGAGCAAGTTTTCAAGCTATGTTTCGGTTCCATCTAGCAGAAACATATTCGATTTGATTTCACCAGCTCGCATCTTTCATTATTCGCTAGTGCTAGATACTGCTTACATTTTTCGATTGTATGACTGTCTAATTTACATGTAATGCAAACCTTCTTCGTATCTTTCTTTATAGAATCAGGAGTAACGTGTACGTTTTCTTTTTTATTCTTCGGGAAAGTCTTCCCATCAGACCTGTCGACTACAAATGAAACGGTGTTGGTGAAACTTACGGCAACCGATATTTTTGAAAGCCACTCAGCAAAATCGGAAAGATTTGGTTCCTTGTCATCGGCTTCCATGGCAGGTGTAATGACTTCACCCCATTTCAAAATTAAGTGAAACGGCAATTTCGAAACCAGCTCCTTCAGAAGAATGGGGTTGAAAATATGATGAGGATGTTTCACGCTTTTGACAGTAGCAGTAAAATTTTCAACTGCGTTGGCAAAGTAGATTAGCTGTTCGGGCTTATCGTCTTTTATCTTAGGAAGTTCTCTAACCTTACGTGCCATGTTCTCGATGATAACAGCAGGTTGTCCAAACTTTCTGGTGGGAATTCTCAAAATCTGGGGTACATTTTCTAGAGCAACCATCAAACCCTTAACTGCCTCTTTTGCTTTCCACCGAAGACACTTTTGGAGTCGGACCAAATTTTCTTCGTCGGAAAAGTGACAGGTTTTCGTTGACCTTTGGTAAGTAGCGTAGAAAGAGGGCCAATTGTTATACCCTGAATTATATATATATATATAATTAGAATATGGCCTCAATTATACCCTGAAACACGATCCAACACAGAAATGTTTTGCATGATCTTTCAATTCAGCAGCAGTTCAGCGTTTGCTTAATTGTTCTGCGAATTTTTTTATTGCAGTGTGACTATTAACAACTATTTATAAGTAAAAATTTCCTTAAAATATTAATTTTACAGAAAGCGATGATTACATCAGTAGTATTGTCAAGTGAGCTTTAAACTAATTTGAGTGCTTATATTGTCATTCAGCCATATCCTTTGTTTACATTATTACAGCGTGATTTAAGGTGAGATGCGTCACGCAGCGTAACGAGTGTTGCTACTTGTGATGTGGGATAATTGGCAATGGCCAAGCTGGACTTTTCGGTTGTAAAAGCAATTGTGTGTCAATATGCATGTGTGCCTGTAGCACTAAAGTTACGTTAATGGCTGTACTGTCTTACAATTAGTCTTACGCTGATTAAGGACTAAAAGGACACAACACACAGTTATTTATTTTAACTTTATTGTACGAACTCCTGTAACTGACAAGATTGGTTACATTCGATTAATGTAACAAGAGCAAAAATGCTATGACCAGCAACAATGATGCTTACACCACGAACGATTCTCCACACTGACTCTTCCTCCGCGACCTATTTACATGATTCATGAGCAGACAGATCTGCCGAGGCGCGCTGGAAGATCTCATAACCTTATGTAACATTACATCACTTCCATACAGAATTTGTAATACTAAATTTGTACATATCAGCCTACGTCTATAGAGAATGCTTAACTCAACAAGTGTTTAGCCCTTACATGTACACAAACAACCGCATGGCGCAGCTTCCCGTTCGTTCTTCCATCACCACATATAGTCCCATTTATTTTTTTGTTAAATTGTTTATATGGCTGGTTCTACACCAATCAAAATTGGTATGAGGATAAACTACAGTATTTACAATACATGTGTTCATTACATGTACATCAGAAGGGTAAAAATCACCCTTGCACTGTCTGCTTTGAGAAAAACACTCACTAAATAATTTTAACTATATGAATAATTTTGATTTTACAAGTATATAAGCAAGAGAGACATGGGAAAGACCTGCCGGGGGACTAATTATAGGAGCTTAGAAAGAATTGATAGTGTTAAGAAAATTAAGGAAAAAGAAGGCTCGCTGAAAATCAGATATCAGAAAAATGGAGTAACTACTTCACAAGCATAATCAAAGTCGAACAATTACCAGTAAGGGAGATCCAGCCATATAAATAAGACATCGGAACCACAGATGTTCATACTCATGCGGGAGGAGGGTACCCCTCGCTCTCGCCCTCACCCTCACCCTCCAAAAAGAGAGGGTCGAGGTTGAGGGCCTCCGTTCTCTCCCATCCTCTTACGAGAGGAGTGCGAGGGATACTTGGTTTGCACGTCTGAAATGAGGGTGAGGGTGAGGGCTGCAGTTAACACTCATGGATACTTTATTTTAACTCAACGCCACCTCACTTGATATTATGGTATTACTCATTTTTCATACATTGACAGTGTGGTACAGAGATGCGCATCCACAGTTTCGTTACGTTACGTTACACTATTACGATAGGTTTTAAAATTGTCGTTAATTATCATTACATCACTAGATATTGTTTAAAAAATTCAGCGTTACCGTTCCGTTACTACAAGACAACGGTAATACTCCAGCGTTAATTTTCGTTACCATTAAAAAACCTAAAATAGCCGTTACTTTCCGTTATCGTTACTATTATTGTCCGCTCGTTATAAACTAAAATGTCAAACAATTAGTGTTGCCAGACGAACCTGGTATGCAGAAAATATAGCGAAAAGGCAATTTACAGTTTCTGTGTAGTTCTTGATTCACCTGCAATGTGATCCGCGTCCCGACTACCCGGTGTGGTAATCTGAACATTTGTCCTTTTTTCAAATTCATTTTTCTCCTTTTACTATATAGCAGTAGTGTTCTCCATGGTTAGTTCTTATCTACTAACTTTTTTTAAGCAAAAGCGTGTGGGTTGAGCAAAATAAAGGGTCAAAAACTTATTGAAATTTACCATGTTTTCAATACCGTACATAATGATGCTCAGGGATGAGGGTGTCCACATCCAACTAAAGTTTTAATATGTATATCCCACGTTTATTTGCATGCACAGTTACTCCAACCAAAGCCAATAATAGATGGCAATGCGTAATGCAAAAATAAATATGTACATGCATAAGTATATTTATTTGATAGCGTTGCGTTACGTTACGTTACAATATCGTTTTCTGTTTACACACGCTGGAACGCTATAGTTATTCCGATAAATGTTTAGCACACCCTAGTTCCGTTACCGTTACGTTATTTCCTGCTCCAAATATAGGCCGTACGTTAAAAACGGCGTTATTCCGTTATTGTAGGTAAAAGTAACGTAACGGGCGCATCTCTGGTGTGGTACATAGAGCATGAAAATTATCGCGGTTACTCTTCATCTTGCTCATGTATTTTATCGTAAGTGCGTGTGAATTGGGGCTACTTATTGTTAGTACGTCTATCCGCTTGTACTTATAATTAGAAAGCAACAATTAAAAAGGAATTAATCAACTTTGTTTGACTCTGAAATAAAATTTACCACTAATTGTCAACTATTTTTTGCATAGCTGTCTTTGGTTCCGTCACAATTACAGCTAGAATACAGGATCCAGGAGGGCTCTCATGAGGGCGAGAGTGAGGACTCAAATGTATGGAGCACACCTCATGAGGGGGAGA
Source organism: Allacma fusca (assembly GCA_947179485.1). Lineage (NCBI taxonomy): Eukaryota > Metazoa > Arthropoda > Collembola > Symphypleona > Sminthuridae > Allacma > Allacma fusca. The sequence continues at coordinate 5,709,484 of OX359250.1, forward strand.
GAGGGTGACAGATAGTTGGAGTTCTTCCCTAATGAGGGTGAGGGAGGGCAACTCGAATTAGGCTGGGAAAGAGTGTGAGGGGAGCGCGAGTGAATTTTGTTTGACCATCTATGATCGGAACGAGAACCGAGAATCGATCAAACTGAAGTGATTTACATGTAAATTAGCAAACAAAAAATCACCAGGAATCCCAAATGAAGTGTGGAAAAAAACAATGGAAGAACGCTAGAAAGTCTAACAAACAATATTTTCTTGAAAGAAGATATCCCGGACTCCTGGGGGAAATAGTAACTACCTCTTTAGAAGGTCGAAAAGATGAACCGAAGAACGTTAGACCGATCTCAAGTCTAAACACGGTGTTAAAGTTTTTAATTATAATACTAAAAGAAAGGGTTACGAAGCAATGCAATGTAAGAGGGACCATATGAGAAAATTAAGCAGCATATCAAGGAAACGGATGTTTAGAACACATTGACGTCAACCTGTAA